>RXPK01001860.1:0-137842 GCA_004143645.1 Protaetia brevitarsis | reverse complement strand
TAGTTCAACAATGCTACCAGGATGACCATATACTTTTGTTCATTATATTGGTACTGTTATAATCAAAGATTTAAAATGCTTTGATAGATTCAATGTTCCACACTCTGCATATATTTATTTCGTTTGGCGATTAATGGGTTTAAGTCGTCTTCGACAATTAATACGGCGGTTTTATGCGCCTAGTTACTAGTTATCGAGCGTGAATTGCTGACAGCATGTGCGACATGATTGAAATAAATGATGTGATCGGACAACTTCCTCGCGAATCTTGTCAAGAAGGGCTGCGTTCTTGTTGCAAAACCTGCTGACGACAATACAAATTTAATGCTGGAAAAATGTGTATTTGCCAATGCCTTAAAGTATGCAAAAATTATTCTGGTACATAAAACGGGCACTAAAGATAATTTAAATAATTACAGGCTTACTTTGCGCCTTCTGAATTTTTTCACAACTAATAATCTGCGAAGCGCCACTCATAATTGCTTCTTACCTAACAACTCATGTGAGAATGCGATTTTCAATTGTACTAACAAGGGAACCTCGCGAATTGTAAATCGCAGATTTTGATGAAACTTTGTCAGTTTGTAGACTCCATGGAGTGTTACTTAAGGACGCTTTCCGTTGCTGCGGAACTTCAACTTTAGGGGGTGCAATTCACCCTTGTAATTTGGCCCAAATTTGGTTTCTTCTGAATAACTTTTAAACGGCAAGAGATAGAAAAAAAGTTTCAATGGCGGACTTGTACCGTTTAGTCAGCCCTTTCGATTGGTATAAAAATTTATATACAGGATGTTCCAATAAACGTGGAATAACGTATGTTTTGCTTATTTTATTGAATTTCAGAAATCGGTTATGATGACCTTTCTTGTGATCAAAGAGTCTATAGAACGGTAATTTAAAAAGTTATACAGGGTGTCCATAAAAATATAAATTTTAGCATATTTCCTTATTTTAAGGAGATACTCTGTATGCAATTTCAAATTAAATCCGCTTTCGTCTGCATTATAGACATTTTCTGCTCCACATGCTTCGATGCACGGTTTTATGGCTAATGCATGAATTATTATTATTATTATTATTTTTTATAGAAATGACAAAGTTTGTAGTCATCGCTCCCAGTTTCTCTTTCTCCTGTCCCACAAGTTCGGCCAACATATTCAATATAATATAATAATATATAGTCAATTTCATCGACATTAGATAATAGATTGAGTGTAAGGGAATGTATTTTGATTTTACCAAGGCTTTTGACGTTATTACCCATGAGATATTGTATAGTAAACTGGAGCGGTATGGTGTTCGTGGGAGTGTCTTAATCAAACAAAGCTTTTATACTTTTCGAGAATACCTGGACTAAACGGATAGTATACAGCAACCTGTCTTCCTTCCTTGGAGTTGCAGGAATGCGCTAAATGTATGTATTGTCGGTTGCAATAGAATTTTATGTTTATTTTATGTTTTATGTACAATGACATTTGCCTGTATCTGTGATATATTACGGCCAATATACATATTATTATTATTATATTTATATTAAATAATAAATAGGAGAGGCCCTAAGACGCTGCCTTGTGGGACACCTGTATTAACGACAGTTTCCTTTGAACATATACGATTTCCTTCAGAATGTATTTAGACAGCTTGTTTTCTATTCCGCAGGTACGATTTGAATCATAAAAGAGCACCTACACTAACACTGTAACATTGCAATTTCTGGAACAATTTCCGATGATCTATGCTGTCAAACGCCCTCGACAGATCCAACTAGTGATGAGCGATATTTCACGAACTGTGATTCTTTCACGGTGATTGGAGAATCACGGATCACGGCAGTGAGTGGAGAATTCTAAAAGCAGTGATTCGTGATTGCGGTAAGGATCAACGGCGAGGCGCGACTGCGCACAGCAAACCGACGATCACTGCATGGCCATTGGCAAGTGAACAATCAAGTGATTATCGGTTGCCTATTGATGGAATATATCAAACTGATGAATGAACATACTTACATATTATTATATCAGCTGGAAATGACGGAGGTTATCTTCTTACAATATATTTATGTTTTTCAAATATAAATATTGATTCTCTTTTATATCATTATATTATATCTGCAACTATATAAGGAATGTGTATTTATTTTTACCTAATGTGTAATGGCCCCTAGTATTAAAATTTAAATTTCCCACAATTATTTTTAGGAACTTCAACATTGAAACACGAAATTATCAATGATTTTGTATTAGATTATAAGATTAGTTACTTTGATGTCTTTCTGTTGAAGTTACTAAGGACTGCTAAGGATAATTGTGGGCAAATTAAATCTTGCTACTAGAGGGGATATTGTGTTATAAGGTTAAATTTATATTATTAGTTTTAAAGTACTAATTCAAAAACAAAAGTATTTTTATTAAATTGTAGGTAGTAGCATTAAATCATAGCTTTTTTTAAATCTTCGCTCACTTTAACAATTATATCTGTGTTTTATCATTGTAAATGTTACAAAATGAAATTAGCTTTATTTCATTTTTTATATTTACTATTTGTAATATTTTTGAAAACAAATGTGTATACAAATCTTTGCGTTAATGTTCTCCTTAGAGAAATATGTAGACTTGCAATACTTTTCTCTTATATGAATTTTATAAATTTTTCAACTTTAAGTCAAATTTTACTTTGTCTAATGCTGTATTATAATTGTTATTAAAACATAAAAATAGGATGAAGTTTAAAAATTATAAAAAATATTTCTGTAGATCTAATTGTCTGTATTTTCTCAAACTACGTAATGCATCCCAGAACTTGTATACTGGACAAAACGTTTACGAAAAGCGCGAACTCAGACCGTATAAGTCATTTTAAGATATAAAGAATCTCTTCGTAATAAGCGAGAAATATAAAAGGCAATATAACGCATCTTTTTTCGTAGGTGGTGCATCAAGCCGTCGCATTACCTCTAATGGTTAGTGATATATACTAATATTTATTACTTGCTTTATTTCTTCAGCGTGCGCTACGCTTTATTTATTATACTACATACTAATGGTTTAAGGAGAGGTTTCTTCAAAAAAAAAGATGTAATAAATGCTGTTGCCGAAAAATACGCCGTAAAACAAACTCGCAGTACAACTATAGACACATCATAGGAAGATGAAGATGATTTCTCAATTTGGAAATCATTTAATAAGTCTGTATCGACAGCACAACCTCGAGTTACGGCTGCATCAAGTGCAATAATCGAAATTCAGCGTTACCTGGAAGACGAAATAGTCCCTAGAAATATAGATGCATTGCAGTAGTGGTCAAACCATAAATATAATTACCCAAACCTTTCTTTAGTTGTACAAGAGAAGTTTTGCGCTTTGGTATCATCAGTTCCGTATGAACGAATATTTTCAAAAGTTGGACAAATCCAAAGCGACCGTAGAAATCGCCTAAGTGAAAAAAAGGCAAATATGTTACTTTTTTAAACTCAAGTTTTAAGTATTGTTATCTTAACATTTAAATAATATTTTTGTTAGTATTAAAGCAGAAAAAACTAAAGTAGTAGAAGTATAAGTACTTACAGTTTTTTGGGACCATCCCAAAAATATATATGTTAGCCTTAGGCAATGCAAATGTTAATTGTACTGTTATATTTGCAAAAACCACGGAAAAATTGCAAATTTTATTATCATACATCTGAATTAAGTTGTAATATTAACTGTTTATTCGAATATCGAATATCAAATTTGTAAAAATATAAATTTGAGTTTTTCTTTTCATATATATAAATGTTTTCCAAAACAGAAAATGTATATGGTAACTTTAACGCTGCGAAAAGAAAAGCTCGCAACCTCCTAACCTTACTAACCCATGAGAAGTTGCGACGTACACCCCTTTGATGAAGGAGATGTACTTACGACTTGTTCAAAAAAGAACAAAAACGCACGCAGAGTCCGGCTGCTCATAATCCGCGGCTGGGGGGGGTTCGTTAGTTGATATTATAACGTGAGGGCGCCAGCTGTGACTAGCAGCAGGGTGGTCAGGTAAGCAGGAGATTGACAAACAACAACTGTTAGCATTAAATGTAAATTTAATAAATTTAGAAAATGGTGTATATATAAAAGTGTATAAAAAAATTTAATATATTATAACAGTAAATATAATGAAAATGGAAATATTGCATTCAGCGACAACAGACAACAAGTAGGTAATGTAAATTTAGGGTAATTGAAGCATAGGATAAATGACCTCCAAATGCTTGGTATGAATCGTGACCAAACGTAAACAAATGCATAAGCCTAAACATGAAATGACATAACGTCAGTTATGAACGGCTGCAATACAATTGCAGGCTAATAATATTAAAAAGTTATAAATGCAACAAAAGAATATGAAATATGAATATGTAAGTTGAAAAGTTCAAACAGTAATTTAAATTCCTAATAATAATAACATTTGTTTCAGTTACCATAAACAGCTGTTACCGGTTTACAAGTTAATTAGTCAAAATAAGGAAAATAAAAAAATTGAGTTGATTTAAATAAATCGAAGGCATAAAATATTTAAAGTGGAATTAGTTACATTACGAAGCAAAAATATAAATAGGCGCACCATAAACAGGTGTATTCACACTTACAGGTAGGATCGGAGATAATGAGTACAGCAATCTTCAATTGTAAATGCTTCTAGGTGGAATTGAAATAAGGTTTCTAGTTGTCGATGATGGATGGTTGCACACAACATGCATTACGATGATGGGGACTAGACTGGACAGCACATGACGAGGACCAAAAGCTTACAACATCCTTGCTTCTTCGGACAGTGTCGATTTAAGGAATTATATTCTAGGTGTTATGGAATATAATATGCTATTCACATTTCTTGATACATCCCGTATCACTGTGGGTCACATACACCTGTGATTTGACGTAGATGGAATTTCTAGCCTCGATGAAGTTATAAATCGTACAGATCTTATAAATCTTACAGCCTTTACAGCTTTTACGCCTTTACAGCCCTTACAGCCTAAAATGGAAATGACAATCACCATGTCTCAATTGTAAAATTGTGAAAAAGACACAATCAATGAAAATACATTGCTTAAGGCACAAAATAAATAATAAATTAGATAAGCAACATTCTCAAATTGGAAAAATCTTGATACTTACTCAGATGTTATAAGCTTAATATTTCACACATGTAACAAAGACAGACAAGACAAAAATGGCCAGAACTGATATGTCTGCCTTCCACTTCTTTTGAGAAGTAAAAAAAAGGTTTAATGTTAAGTGATACCAGCTAAAATTTATTTAAATGTTAAATGAACTAAATTGAAAGAGCACATGAATAATTGTCAATGACATTCAAAAATGGAAAAAAGAAATGTTTGTAAAATATCAATAAAATTATTAATAAACTGATTTGACTGTTTTTGATGATTTGCTGTAATTTGTTGGATGTATACACCTCCGTCCAAACGTCATGTAGGTTACAAAATATACACGATTATACGAAGATATGATATCGATGAGTCAATACAGTGATCGTAATCACCGTGATTTATAAATCACAGTCACGACTCACGACGTGATTTAAGAATCACCGTTTCGCTCATCACTAGATCCAACACACATAGCGCAAGGAACATGCTTATTCCTAAGGGGTAGACATTACGATGATGATTGATATCATTGCATTAGTCCACTTTTTCCGCAGAATCTGGCATTCTGTCAGCGAACACCGAATTTTACCCGACCGGCATAGGACGTAATACATTCATCCGAGGACCTTTCTGCTCCTTCCGCGAATAACTTCCACCAGATGAGCACCGGTTATGTTTGCGGACGAACGGTCCGTCGTCCACACAGCCTCCTACGTCCGCAACTGTGTAATTCCGAACGTCCACACTTCCCCACACACGCGCGCGGTAATAATTAAATAATTCCTCGTATCCACGAAACGAAAATATAATAACGCGCACGTACAAACATGTTCCACGTCGGTCTACCGAGCGAATTCCCTGTGTCCCTCTCCGTTCCCCTTCCCGGTGGCTCACCCAAACGCTGCCGA
This sequence comes from Protaetia brevitarsis, assembly GCA_004143645.1. Lineage (NCBI taxonomy): Eukaryota > Metazoa > Arthropoda > Insecta > Coleoptera > Scarabaeidae > Protaetia > Protaetia brevitarsis. Next base: position 131,791 of record RXPK01001860.1, on the reverse strand, counting down.
CACGGCCGCCCGCGATCCCGCACCGTCGTCTGGTCTAAATTCATTAGTAGATTTTAAAATAGCGGAATTGCAACAAAACGAATAAGGTATATGAGCGGGACGGACGGCCACCTTCTTCTATGCAAACGATTCTGGTTGAATAAAACACGGTGAAGGGAGTGGAGGGAATATATAATAAGTACGAGTCGTTACGATGCACAACGTATAAATATGTACACTGTCCGATAAAATTAATGTCATCGTCCACAGAGAATTTTGTTATTTTCCTATCTGATTTTTATTATATTTGCCACGTTTTACGTGTAGAATCATGATGAGAGATTTTTGACGATGGATGAATACTTGAGTTGTTGTTTGGACTATTTCTATCGTTTGTAGGATTTTCATGATCCGACGTTTCGGTAATTCGTCTACTGCCGTCATCAGGGTAGTCCTGAAGAGGGCTGTTTCTTGTTAAACTCATTATTTGCAATTAGTTTGACAAATGTGTTCGAGACCCAATTTTTTTCTTTGGCTTGCGTGAGATTCGAAGAAACAGCCCTCTTCAGGGCTATGATGATGGCAGATGATGACAGTAGATGAACTAGCGAAACGTCGGATCATGAAAATTCTACAAACGATGGAAATAGCCCAAACAACTATTCATCCATCGTCAACAATCTCTCATCACGAGTTAGAAATTCGGTACGGGGCCGAATTAAATAGGTCTTTCAGAGCAAACCACCTAACTTTCCTCTACAAATTAATTAGGTTAAGGGGAGGTTTACATATATATATCGGAAAAGACCAAAAACTTTGAGCTTTTTTTTTCAGACAAAGGAAAAGATATGCGAAATACGGCTTTTTTTAATAAATATATTAAGACTTGAACATTAAAAAAATATATTTTTTTTTATGACAAGACCACTATAACGTTTACGATTTGTATCTAGGTAGCAATGTGCACAGAAAACACGGTCAAACTGCGTAAACTCTAGCATACGCAAAAGTGATCTGAAATTGAAAATAAAAAGAAAAGTTAGAAATATATTAAATTTGTTGGAGGTTATACCTAAATTTAACCAAATAAGTCGAAAGCAAACAATGTGGCAGATACCTGGACTTTGATTTGATTATTTTCTATTCCTTTTTTGTGTAATGACTGATATAAAAATGTGGAATATTGCAATTTTAGTATATTATGGTATAACCTCCAATAACAACTGTTTACATTAAGAAACAAAAGAATGAAGTTGATATATTGAACACTTGAAGAACTAGAACTTACGCAGATTTGAAAAATCATGTTTCGAGAAAAACGCGTTCAAAGTTTTGCAGCAAAAGTTTTTACAAATAGTTCAACATACACTTAGTGAGCTATTCCAGCACTATACATCAATCCTTCTTCTTCTTCATACTTCTGTGTTTGCAAAATTTGTTGCTTCCCTTTAGACAGCACAGCGAGTTTTGCAGCGTTGGACATACTCTGCTCTGCCCGTTGCATGCGCTGACGATCAGAATTGATGACGAAATTTCTGGCATCAAGTCCTACTGCAATTCCCACCGCATTCATTATTTGTAATACAGAAAAGTAACCTTCATTGAATAAATTTACGGCAATGTAGGCAGCAAATTGAATTGTTTATGGGTCGCAGTGTAAATCTTTTGGAGCTAGTTTCTACACACATGAACTAAACGAGTCGTTTCAGTTTTGACAATTTTTTTCAATGCATCTTTGCAATAAATCACTCTAGAAAAAACTTCATAAATCGGCCTAATAGCATCTTTATTTTTTTTTTTTGCAAAAGAGGGTCATGTTTGAATAAAGGAAGCTCAACCTTGGCTTCTACAACGCGCCACTTACACAGGCTGTCTACACCTTTTGAACAATAAATGTGTCGTGGATCCGCGTCGGTTGAACATTTATAATGAAATGTAGCCCTAATAGCTGCTTTCATTTTTTATGCAGAATTGGGATGTTGTCTAATTGCCAGTCCATAGTACACTATTGTTAAATTATCAATAACTTTGTCAGTCAGTTTACCAGCGCCCTTTCTTCAAAATCCACTCATTCTTTTTTGTACATCTCCAACACATTCTCTTTTTTTTCTTGGACAGTAACATCTTCGTACGGCTAAAAATCATAAATTGCTTAAAAAGTTGTCTTGTCTCAGTCGCCTATCCGAAATCGTGCGAAAATTTCTTTTAAGGCATCGCATCGACTTCCATTTTTCTTGTGCTACTCTGATGATCCGTAGTGCGGTTACCTTTGCCATCATATTCCGCCGTACCTTGCTTTAGTTTTCAATTGGCCTAGTTTTGACAAAGTGCTCATAGCAAGCAATATCTATAACTTTCTTCCTGTACTTTCCAATTAAAGTAGCTCTACCAAATAACGACGAAACACCTAGTTTTTTTTCATGAGCCGTGTCCAGATACTGTATAGACGTAGTGGCTCATTTCCTGCTTTAATACTTTCTTCTTCTTCTTTCACGGCTTTCTTCTGAACTAATTCAAAAACGGTTTTCGACGCAATATGAAAATTATATTATAACATTTACAAAACCATAGTATAGCATCTAATATGCTCCGTTTGTGTTCGGTACATCCGCTCTTTTAATAAGCCGTAGCGGCTTAAACAATACGAATTTTACGAAATCGCTTTAACCATGGATGTTATATATTTGGAGCTTTCAAAAAATGCAAAAAACCAAAAATCGATTTTTCTAGTCAAATACATGTAAACCTCCCCTTAATTAGAAAGTCAATGGAAGACAAAGAGATAGCCATGACATTCCTTGACTTTCCTTGGGCATTGAGTGATTGTGTTAAACATCAATGCCATCACAAATCCAATTATCAAAGTTTTACAGAGAAAAGGCGTCGCAATTAAGCTTCTGCAGTGGGTGAGAACCATCTTTGAAAGAAGGATAATTACATCCACAATTGGTGAAGCTGCCATCGAAGGGAAAGCGGGAGGCGGTGCGAGTGTGGACAACCTAATTCGGATGCTGACTGGAAAGAGTTTTGGGGTGTAGTGCCTGGAATATGCTGATGACCTTAGAATAGTCATCATTAGAGGGCAGATTCCAAGGATTCTGGCGGAACGTATGCAAACAGCTCTAAATACGGTTGAATTAGGAACTGCAAACAATTCCTCAATGCACTGGCACGAGACTACACGGTGTTTCTGATTTGGGTGCCGGGATATGAGGATATAAAGGGCAATATAATAGCCGACGAACTAGCCAAGGAGGGCTCTAAGAAACATTTCATGGTTCCAGAGCCCGTATGTGGAATTACTAAGGATTCCGCAAGAAGGGAGATCTGAACCTGGTTAGACAAAGAAAGTACAAAGAAATGGAGGTCGGCTGAAGGTCAGCTCTATACCAAAGATGTTAGTTTCTCTGATAACCTACTAAGGCGCAGTAAGAAAGAGGTTAAAACCATTACTGGGTTGGTAACTGGACACTGTCTCCTAAAAAAGCATCTATAAAACACAGGCCGGGTAAGCGAACCGTGGCGTAGAAGACGCGAACTACAAGAGGAAACAAGTTTACATGTAACCTGCACATGTGAGGAACTGAAGGTACTCAGGCAGAAATATTTCGGGAGAGATCTATTGGAGCCCTCGAAGGTTCTCAAGTTCTCACTGGGCAAAATACTGGGCTTTATAGAGAACACCAAGCTGCTCTAATGGAGATAAGAGAATTAATAGGGATGGTACAATGTGCACCTAGTTCAAGTGCCCGGACATTAAGTGCCCACCCTAACTTTAATGAATGAATGAATAAATGACGGTTGACAAATGATGTAAACAAGAGCGACTTAATGTTTAAGTTAATGCTCAGAAACACAAGTGGTCACATTCACAAGGAAAAGAATTCTGGAAGGCCTACAACCTAGTGATAGGAGATGAAGGATTCCATATCTCAAATAGGCGAAATACCTTGGAGTATGGTTTAATCAAATACTTACATATTCAGAACACAATCAACAAAGCCACCAACGTCCAAAGTAGGTGCAGCAGGCTGAGTGGAAGCAATTTGGGTTTCAGCCCCATGATGACTTTGTGCTTATACACAAAGGTAATTGGACCCATGATAACGTATGGAGCAATAGCATGGTCGCCAAAGGTGCGGCAGGCTGGGGCGGCCAAAAGGCTAAGACTGGCGCGTTTATGTTCTAAGGGTGCGACCAGATCGACCTCCACCACTGAAATGGGAAGTAATTTTAAAACTGCCACCGCAACATGTTTAGATACAAGAAACTGCCAGGTTTATAGCGCATAGGCTTATGCATAGTCAAGCACTGATTAGTAAATCACACGTTATTTACTATCAAAAACTATTAAATAAATTTTAGGATGCACCCCCTTTTGGGGTTGCAATGTGATGCTATGGTTCAAGAATTCAACTGAGATAGGAAATATAGATAAAAAGGACTGTGCGACAGGCACTCCAGTAAAAGCGGACTCAAACTGATATACAGACGGCTCTGTAACGGACTACGCTGTCGGAGCTGGAATATACGCGTAGAAACCTAAAGGCTCGTTTGGTAAGTTTCAGCACAGACACAATGGCGTTTCAGGCGAAAGTTGCTGCAATTCACCATTGTGTCAGAGAAATAGAAAGATGGACCTAGCCGAGTAAAAGCGTCGTAAAATCTTCTCTAACAGTCAGTCCACGCTTAAAGCGATTATTTCCGTAAGAGTGGACTCTAAGATGATTTGGGACTGCTAAATGAGGTGGGCATCCAAAAGGAATTAAGATTAGCCTGGCTTGCTAGCCATTCGGGCATGAGGAGGAATAAGAAGGCGGGCGAGTTGACCATGGGCTCCATGATCTTCTAGCACTATCAAATCTTCCTTAATTCTGTGGATGCTTCATGAAATTTATTTATAATCTTTCAATTCATATTATTAATCCGTTTGAACGGCGAGGTGACGCTACCAGAGATTGTGACATGAGAGAACATGAAATAGGAGATAATCTCCCCAACTGCTTTGTCTTCTGTTCATTTTGGAATTCTAGAAATGAGCAGAAGACAAAGCAGTTTTTACAATTCACAGAGGTTGAAGTTCGGTGTACAATTTTGTTCCGCTTGACAATCAATAATTGATTATTACATTAAAGGAAATAAAAGTAGGTCCAGAACCTCACAAACTCTTTTTTTATCAGTGAAGTACTAATGGCTTATTATTATTACATCTAATTAGTATTTTGCACAATTTGAGGCCAATTTTAATATTTGATTTTAATCCTTCCTGCCGTGTTTTTTTTTACTCTTTGGCCTGAAGATGAGTATTAAAACACTCGAAACATGTGGCCATAAGTACCTTACTAATAAAGAAAGAGTTTGTGAGATTCTGGACCTACTTTTATTTCCTTCAACGTAATCAACATGTGCTCACACAGAATCGATCTTGAAGAATTAATAATTGATTAATTGCAAAACAATAACTTCTATCAGATTTCACAGAAAAATCATAATAAAAGGAAAGAAGCGCTAGGTATATCTCATCATTTTTTAACGTTGCGTTTGTAATAATTGCAATAACTACGTGAAACCAACTTGCAAAAGCTCCAGCTTTGGTATCGTAATAAATTCTTCACGTCAATGTGCCAGACAACAAGACACTGGAAGAGTGGACGAAATAGTAGGTTTTTATGTTTATTTTATATTTTATGTACAATGACATTTGCCTGTATCTGTGATATATTACGGCCAATATACATATTATTATTATTATATTTATATTAAATAATAAATAAGAGAGGCCCCAAGACAATGCCTTGTAGGACACCTCACACAGCAAAATCATAATAAAAGGAAAGAAGCACTAAGTATATCTCATCATTTTTAAATGTTGCGTCCGTAATAATTGCAATAACTATGTGAAACCAACTTGCAAAAGCTCCAACTTTGATATCGTAATAAATTCTTCACTGCCACATAACAAGACACTGGAAGAGTGGACGAAATAGTAGGTTTTTATGTTTATTTTATATTTTATGTACAATGACATTTGCCTGTATCTGTGATATATTACGGCCAATATACATATTATTATTATTATATTTATATTAAATAATAAATAAGAGAGGCCCCAAGACACTGCCTTGTAGGACACCTCACACAGAAAAATCATAATAAAAGGAAAGAAGCACTAAGTATATCTCATCATTTTTTAATGTTGCGTTTGTAATAATTGCAATAACTATGTGAAACCAACATGCAAAAGCTCCAACTTCGATATCGTAATAAATTCTTCACGTCAATGTGCCAGACAACAAGACACTGGAAGAGTGGACGAAATGGTTAGCAATATAAAACGTAGAAGTAGGTGTGACGTAGACAAAATAAACAATTCCCTTCTCTCATCCGAACACACATACATATCTGCAAACGGGCATGCATGGGTTTTGGAAAGGGGAGACGAGAAAGTGAATACGATAACAGCGGATCGGGGAGCGTGCGGGACAAGAGGGGAGGAGGTGTTAGTGTAGCGAAAGCGCAATAATTTATTTAAAATTCCAGACAACCGCTGCGTTGTCCTCTCGTATTCGCCGAATTTAAGAAAAGCCATCATCTTAAGTAGGGAAATATTTCATTCGCTGGGAGAACTGTCGCGAGGGCATTAACAAAAGTGATACGGCCCTAGCGTGGAGGGCGATTGTTACCAGTAAAAAACGCGGGTTCGTGCTCCAAAAGAAAAAAAATACGGAAGAAAATTCGGTAGCGGTGAGTATTGCCTAAATCCGGATCTGGAAAGTCAATCAAATGTGCGTTTTCATTTATTCTGAAGCAAATAGATACTCTCTACTTTTCAATTCATTTACGCTGAATAAAATTGTGTAAGTTCTTTCAGAAAATGTTTAGTGTGTGATTGGTTGCCTATTTTTCGCAATTCCACTTAATAATAATAAAGTATGCAAAAAATTAACAGAGAATAATTTTTCCTTTACAGAAATGAATTATAGTTTATCGGTGAAGAAAGCTTTTTGACTCTTATTGCGGTTCTATTCCCTTGTAAAATAGTATCCCATGTATCACATTAAAACCAAAATAGGATTGTTTACAAAAATTGGCAGCAATGTTTTAAGAATTTCTGATAAATAAAATTAAAAAATATGAGATGAATAAACGCGTACTATTGAAAATATAAAATATGAAAAAGTTTATCGTGAAGTGCTGTCGCTGGTGGTAAAATTTGGCATTATCATGGAATTAGTAGAAGTTAGTCAATTGGTCAAGTTGTAAAAACGATTATGCATGCTTTCTTCGATTTTGTCACTCCGAATAGTAATTAAACTAACTTAGTGTTGCTATAATTCAAATCATGTATACCATATGAGTGAAGTGCGTTGTAATGTATTGCCTTCTTCGATTTTGTCGCTCTGAATAGTAATTAAACTAACTTAGTGTTGCTATAATTCAAATCATGCATACCATATGAGTGAAGTGCGTTGTAATGTATTGCCTTCTTCGATTTTGTCGCTCTGAATAGTAATTAAACTAAGTTAGCGTTGCCATAATTCAAATCATGCATACCATATGAGTGAAGTGCGCTGTAATGTATTGCCTTCTTCGATTTTGTCGCTCTAGATAGTAATTAAACTAAGTTAGTGTTGCCATAATTCAAATCATGTATATCATATGAGTGAAGTGCGCTGTGATGTATTGCCTTCTTCGATTTTGTCGCTTCGAAATGGTAATCAACCAAAGTTAATGTTTCCATATGGGTGGACCTGCTAGATAACCCTTTATTGGATACTGCATTCATTAGATGTACTCGTCTATTGTGCCTAACATGATGGGTACAAAATATAGGGATTGGTTTATAAATGCTTAAGAAAAGTGCACGTTTTTGTGTGTTCGTCAATTTATATGAGGCAAGAATCAAGTTTAAACCATATTCTGAATGAGTTGCAACATAGTGCAACTGTGATTAGCAGTTTTTTGCTTGTGCGTGACTGTAATAAAATGGCAATAGCATTACCACAGTGTATGATCACTTTTCTTTCGTTTATATTGTTGTATACTAAAAGAAAATCCATTACGTTGGTTGTAGACAGTTAAGTTTTATGCAAGTAATGATTGTGATATGAATCTCTTGAGCTAAGCTTAAAAATTATTCACTCTGCTAAAAGTTGTAATGCAATTACATAGTCCAAGTCAAAGTTGTTCTGATGAAATAAATGATTGATTTAATGCGATGCAAATGAACCTACTAGCTGTAGTGCTTTTTTTGTGCGATTTTAGGCTGTCAAAAATAATTCTGTAAATATTTACTGGTTCCTTTTACGAAATATTGATTTAGAAATAAATGTAATAATGGTAAGAAATATTCAAATAAAATATTTTCCTTGTGGTATATGTTCTTTTTCTATAACTTTATCTTTGTTAAATTGGTAAAACTTCGTTACTTTAAAAACATGATAAGTAAAATTTTATCTCCTCAATCTCTTTTGCGGGTTTTACAATTTATTGACCCGCTCAGTAACATTAGGTTAAAATCAAGTATGTCATCGCCTATTTCTCAGTGAAAGATACATCCGTGAAATTGGCCCGCGGTAGCTAAATTTTTCACTACCTACATGTGTACTGCTGAGTATAGATAGCTCTATTACCATTACTATCATGGTTCATCAATTATACTGTTCCTAGTACAATACATATTATTTATAAAGTTGTGATAGTTAAATGATAAAATTGAAATTATTAGTTATACAAACTGTTGTTACTCAATGTAATTTGGTTTTCACGCAGTTCATTATTTAGTAACTTGTGTTCCTAAAAGTAAATCAACAAATAATAATTGAGAACTTTGTGAATACATGGTATACAACGTATTTCTGATGTCAATTTTACCAATTTCAGGCTTCAGTTTTTGTTTTCCTACGTGGTCTCTTTTTACCATGGCTAGATGACATAATATTTTGAACACTTCGGCTTTTAATTTCCTTTACCGAAGCATCTACTACTCGTAATAAAATATATCTACTTAGTAATATGACAATAGTAAAATTGTTATCTTTAAAATATTTTCACTAATGACTTTATTAGGAATGTGTGCCATTTCTAGACTCGGCGATTTGTGGCACAGGGCTTTTCTCTTATGATTCCGAGGTTACTTATCTGATAGTTTTCTTTTTGTATGCAAATCTAAGGTTTTAGAGGTGCCTTGGTAATTTTTATACTGAAATTCGCAGCTGATGAAGTCATATGTGCAAATGAACAATGGAATGGATATATTAGAAAGACAGAAAACAAGAAGACTAAAGAAAACATTGAGAAACCCTGTAAGTAATATTGTAATAAAACCTGTAAGCAATATTGACTAAACTAATTTAAGAACAGTAATCTTCAAATTACCCTAACATACATTTTAAATATTGCAAAATCTAACAACATCAACTTTCACACAACAATTTTACGGGAATTAGCGAATATCCTTAATCCGGTCCTGAACTCTGACGCTCTCTTCCGTTTATTTCTATGCGAGGTAAAGCTGGTAAACCAGTCCGTTTCGATACCGCTGTTCTGCGGAAAAATTTCACCGGCGTTAGGCTATAATTTAGTGCCCTTCGAGCAAAGACAGGGATGGCAAAGTGCTTCTCAAAAAATAAATATATTGCCGCGGTGTCTTTCGAGTGTGTGTTCCACGGGAAAGGCGGAGGTGTGAAAAATTAAAAAGAGTGCGTTTTTCGTATTTTAGACGTAGCAATAAATTTCGAGGAAAGCGAAACTGAAACGAACTGACAGCGATGGATTTTCCGGTACAGATATGTTGTTTGTTATAAAAGGTATGAAACTAAAGTGAGTAGGTAGTAAACGATATTTATGTTGGATAAAAAGAAATGTCACTGATTGTGAGATCTAGTAATATTTGCGCATTTGCTGAATACCAACATTTATTTTCGCTCAGTGTTTATTACCTTTTCATGCGATTAGTGTATTTTTTAAGTAAATTATCAGAAAGATAATTTTTTCTGGAGATCTATTGACTACTTGAAAGTATTGATTCAATAATTATAAAAAAATGATAGCGACAATGTTGTATTTGATAATATTTACATTAATTTTAGTATAGAACGAGGCCATTTGAACTCACTTGCAAGGTCCATCAAAAAAGTATAATGTCTTACAATTTATATTTGAAGCTCAGGACACTGCTAAAACTTGGGTTTATAGTGGAATTATACTAAATGGAGACGGTTTGTTTATTTCATCATTTATGGCAGCATGGATAGCTTCCTTAAAAGTTTATAATTTCTTGATCGAAGATCGTTCTTTAATTCTTGATTTCTTACAACAGTAGCAAAAGAATTAATTGCAATGTTTTTATTCATTTGACGTAAAGAATTTAACAGATTCACCTCATCACCTGCGTATGCTAATGTTAAGTCATTAACAAGTTCTTCAATGTCTTGCGCCCAAATTTGCTTTAGTAGAAAACATTAATTCTGTAATTATTTTATACTGCAATCTTGCATAATGCTAACCTCCAGCCTCTCTATATCTGTAGTTGATAATAAGTCCATTTACGGACCTGCACTCCTAGCTAGTAAAGTGGTAGAGCGTCGTCCGTAAACGAGAGTGTAGGTTCGAATCCCTGCGTTAGAAGATTTTTTCTTGAAAAAGTTTTCTTAATTATTATTTTATATGGTAAAAAGCTTGAAATCTTTGCATATTCAAGATCTGATGTCGACATATGTCGATGTGTCGCGTGAACCTGCATACTTTCATCTAGCTCAAATGGTGGAGCGTTCGTCCGGTAAATGAGAGTGTGTAGATTCGAATCTCGTAGGAGAATTTTTTCTAGGGAAAATTTCCTCTTAATTATTGCAGTTATTGGCATACATATGTTAATTCGTTAGTGATTTCATACAGTAAAAAACTTGCAATCTTGAACTTTGGCATTTCTGATAATCTAGTTTCAAAACAAACGATGAAATGCTTTCATTCATCTGCTTTTAATAACTCTAGTATAATATGTATGATTGAATCTACAAGTTTTTGTAATGTCCATTCATAGAAGGCAATAAAGATCCAGCTGTTTTTAAGTTGAATGTTTCCGTATTCAGACTATATTATAAACTATATAGACAAATTTATTAGATCATTTATGACATGATCTATAGCCTGAACGTAAATCTTCATATAGCTAACTATATTATTATTATAAATTATATATTATAAATTTTGTTCATTTATACTAGCAATTTTTGCTTCTTGTAACTCATTTGCAAATTGTTCTAATTCCACTAAACTTCCTCGTGTAGTTCTGATTTTTACGTCTCTCCTGGTTATTTTTAATAATATTACTTTTAAATACTTTAGTCATTATATTTCTTAAAGTCCTCTAATATTGTTGTCATCGAGAAATACGCCAAAGTACACTTTACACTGCAATATTTCGCTCTCTGAAATGCTATTGTGGTCAATTCCTCACTTCCTGCAATTTATCTCCTGATCTGTATAGAGATATGTATATAGAATAGTAAGCAGGAACACTGGGAATCCCATATGTAACTAGGTTTTGCGATTCAAAAATATGCGCTGTTTTCGTATGGCCATATATCAAAAATTCCCATTTATTTAACGCCAATACATAATCTGGAAAAACTTAAAATCGCATAACAGAAAAGTGTGTAAAGATATTGCATCCATAGTGGATTGCGGAGAAGAGTTGCTTTGTATTTAGACATAAACATTTTCACCAATTTCTGGAGTTTTATGCAAGATTTTGATTATATTTTCAATATTAAATGAATTAAGTGTTTCTCTTTAGGTACCAGTATCATTTTGGAGTTATAAAGTTTGTTTACAATGAAAATGTCAAATTATATTTCATAATTCTACTCCAATTATGATTTTTCTAGATTCGCTTTATATTATATTTTATGATGTAAGATGGCTATGATATTGTAAATAAACTACTGAGAACCTATGATATTAAAGTTCCATTTGATGTTATCTTCTGCTATTATTGCAAAATTTTGATACCCAAACTGTTAAACTGATAATTATATCAATTTAGAATTTCACTTTGCCGTTGGTTTTCTATTATTTGGTGTAATTTGGTCAACGATTGCAGAGCTATTTACTGCATTTTTAACATGAATGTAGAAGAAATATTTATACTGGTTTATAACTGCACGTTTACAAGTAGATTTAATAGCGAATTTATTTGCTTGATGTCAAAAGTTCTCACCATATCTTCATGATATAAATATCGATAGATCCTACAGCTCTTAGGTCACATGCAAATTACAATTACTCATGCACAGAACAAGAATAAAGGAACGTTAAAGGCGGCATTACATACACGCATACCAAAAATACCAGTTTCTTAATACACAATCAATAAATAAAATAACTACTGCGAAGGAACGGAACAGCTGTTTCATAATTGCCAAATTTGCCATCTTGCACGGATCGCATTATGCGCGAAGATCCTAGAATGGGGTGCCCGTTCTATCGACTCAGGTAAGTAAAACAAACCCTTAAGAATCCGATCCGCATGCATATATTACCACTGACGCACCCTCTTCTGCCGCTTGAACGCCTAATACAAGAACACAGAAGGTATTATAGAATGAACGGTTTGCATATCGCTATATCGTCAAGGCGGTGCATACGGTTTGAATAATTATCAAGCTGTTTAGAAATAAAAAAAAATAGATCTAAAGGTGGTTGGTTCGCGTTATCCTACACCGGTTTTGATTATTACGTGAGAGTATAGCGTGATCTGCATATGTCGAATGTATAAATACCGGTTTGCCTTTTTCCTTCACGTATGCGTCGCGGACTTGTGCAAGGGGTAAAGTTGGAATAATGGCGAATTATATCGGCTGCGAGCTTGGGAACTAATCAAGGTTGCTGGCAATATGCAGATCGGCTTATTATGTTCGCGTCGTGTTTAGGTTATAGTTTTTGGTTCATCGAATTTAGTACAACCAGCTGTATGAAGAGCAATATGTTCTCACATAATTTTCGACGCTTAATTGAGGAACGATTGAGAAGATATCTTGACATCTGCTATTGCAGAGGGAATGTCAATAAATGTTTGATATCTGTGGATAATTTATGAGATTGGTAATTAAGTTGTTTGACATGGGAAAAATAATAGTGGAAACATATCAGAAGGAGAACGAAGTTCAAACATCTTTTCTCAACAAACATAATTCTGAATGTTGCAGTGGTTAAGTCAGAGTTGGTTTGTTGGAGTTTAGAAATTCTGCAAGGAATCAACATCTCATTCACGTTAAAAAAAGAATCACTAAAATGCTTTTTTTCTATAATTTCTAATTTTACCGAAAGTATGATCAACTTAAATGGAATATTCTATACAAGCTTTCCCATCAAACTAGCTAATTATAAGTTTTCGGACTTAATGAAGACTTTTAATTTAAAAAAATCGAGATTTTTGCAATAGTTTTCGGTAAACCAGATGTGTAAGAAAATTGATAATAATTGGAATTGATTGAAAGATTTTTCTTTAAATTTATGTGATATGTTTTGAGTGATTGTAAAATGCAAGTGGAATATTACTTTGTTGTACAGTAATATTCCATAATTGTTTTCATGAAGGTAAGTAAAAGTTGTTTTGAGCCATGTTTGTGGTTGTTTGAAAATGAAAATTTTAAGTTATACAGGGTTAGCTAATAAAGAATTTGCGAAAATGATTATCTTCTAAAGTGCACTGCATCCAACAAGATATTACTTGCTTCAACAATTTTTTCTATTTCTTTTATAATTTTTATATTGCAGCAATATTAAAATTTGAATACAAACTTTATGTTGATCGTACAATCGAGTTTTTGTTGAAATTACTGTATTTGGTTCGATCAAAATTAAATAGCTAGAAACGTTTTGATAAACCAATTCATGTATACTATTTTCATCGTAAGAATCGTTGCACGTCATCAACAGAACTTTCCGAATCAAATATTATACTAGTATACATATGGTCAATGAAATGTTCCACTGGCGCACTGTAGATGACACCACCAGCGTTTTCTATTGTTGTGCATTTGTAGTGGTAATGTTTTTCGACAACAGAATACTTGTGGTGCCATCTATAGTACGCCAGTGGAACATTTCTTTGACCATATGTATACTGGTATAATATTTGGTAATATTCTTATTTGGTTGTCTGCCTTAACTATTAACTAGTTTGTAACTAAGGGAACGTTACCACGACGCGTGTTGTTTACGTTAATTGTCAATGAGGTTATTGCATATACCGTCTCATTCTATTTTCCGAGTTTTATTTGTTTCCGCTACCCTTCACTCACGATTTTTACAAAACAGTTATTTTCATAAATAACTCAATATGCCGAAAGCGTTTTGTAGTTAATTCAAATCGTTACTTGCATCATGTGTTGCAAATTTTGGGGGGGAGCGAGAAAATGGCAGGCCTTTATTGCCTTTAAATACTGTCCGAGAGGTAATCTTTTTTTTACTCATAAAACTGAGCAATATAATTCATTATGGTATATTCTTTACAGCGAGCATCTAAATCCTTAGGAATAAGTATTGCTTCAGTTAGTAAAATTTCTAATGATGTTAAAAAGGGGAATTAATTACATAGTCCTATACCAAAACGTCAAAAGAGGAAGCCATTTATAATTTTTTTTTGGTGAGTGTGCTATTAGAAATGGTAATTCAATTACTTGTTTTAGTTAAAAAGTAAGTGAAACATATGCTTATTAGATTGTTTTATAACCTTTCTTTACACTTCTGTGCAAATAAATCCCAATCTGTTTATGAAGTTGGCCAACTTGTGGAGAAGCACAGTCATAAAGTCCTACGTATTCCACCATATTTCAAAGTTAGTCACCAAGAAGGGCAGTGCGGTGTGAAGCAATTGTGTCCTTGTTTAACCTTTCCTTTATCATTTTTAGTTATTGAATATGCCTGTATGCAAATGCTGTAATCGATCTTTGAAAATGTTGAAGTGATTCATGTAGTCTGTGCAATGGTATTTTGGAACAAAATGTGTCGATTTATCAATGCGGAAACCAGAATCCTGAGATCTAATCTAATATAAAGTGGAACTGCAATACCTGCAGCAACTTTGAAACGTATTATTTTTTGAAGTCTACTTTAACGTCTTTAGTAGAAGAGATTAAAGAGTTAAAAACGCACATTTTGGCTGTACCCGCTATCACCAAAACATCTTGTGAGGCAACTGAATCAATTATTCGAGAAATTGAGGAACGACAAAAGCGCGCTCGAAATTTTCTTGTATATAACGTTCCAGAATCCGATTCAAATGATGTAGAGAGCAGTAAATGTGACACTCAATTTATTCAGAATCTCATCAAGGATGTCGGCATCAAATCCGTCATTCCCATAAAGAAGGTTTATAGAGTCGGCCAGAAAACAGCAGAAAAACGTAGACCGATAAAAATTATTCTAGACGATTCCGAACTTATTAGTGAGATTATGCGATTTTCTTTTAAACTTAAGAATATTGAATCATACTGTGATATCTATATTAGATACGATCTCACACAACAACAACGAGAGTACGTCAAATTGGTGAAGCAAGAATTAAAGCGACGTCAAATGGCGGGTGAAACGGGTTTATGTCTAAAATACTCTCGAGGCATCCCACGCATTACAGTTTTCAAAAAACCAGCGTGTGTCCAGGAATCTGTAGACGAACCATTCTCTCACAAACCATTCCATCTTCATCTGTACTACCAGAATGTCAGAGGCCTTCGTTCTAAGATTTCTGAATTCTATAATGGAGTGTGTTGTAACGAATACGATGTGATAGTAGTGTCTGAGACGTGGTTGAACAATGGTGTATACGATGGTGAATTATTTTCGCAACTATTTACTATCTTTCGGAAAGATAGGACATATGCAAGAGGAGGGGGCGTAGCAGTCGCGATAAACAAGCGCTTTTGTGCTGAGCGGATGGATGTGATTGCACCTATAGCAGAAGTCGATATTCTTGTAGTTTCTGTAACTATAAACTTCCGATCTTTTAATATTGTTTCGCTATACATTCCGCCAGCCCTAGGTCTGGCTAAATACGTTGCAGTGTTTGAGTTTCTTGACTTTATATTGCACAAAAATGAAAACATGATTTTGATTGGAGATTTTAACATCCCTGGATATTATGATTACACGTTTACCGGAATGGGTGATAACTTAACGCTTCAGTTTGTTGGGTTTTTGGAATATCACGGTTTAAAGCAATGCAATAAAGTTTTAAACGCGGGAGGTAGATTGCTTGATCTTATTATTGTTACGCAAATTTTTACATGCGATGTGGAACATAACTTAGATCCTATAGTTGCTGAGGATGCGCATCATCCAGCACTCCTGTGTAGTGTTAAACATCATATGGGTGATATTGAAAAGTTTCTTACCTTGTCAAGAAAAAACGTTTGGATTTTAGGAAGGCAAATTTTCGTTACTTTATAAAGCTATTATGGATATTGATTGGAGGAGCTTTGAAAATTTGACCAGTGGGATGTCAATTGATGACATGTGCACTACCTTCTATTCAAAGTTAATGCCAGTTATAACTGAACATGTACCAAAAACGAGCCCTCGGAGAAAATATTGCTATCCGTATGGTATTACTAATGAAATTATTAAGGACATTAAGAGAAAACGTCATTATTTGAAAATGTACAAAAAGATTTAGAACGCAATATTTTCCGAAAACCGAGTCAATATCATTCGCTCTTCACTGAAGTCTTAAAATACGAATTAGTTACCGTAACTATGTCGCTCACACTGAGAATGGAATATGCATAGATCCTAAAAGATTTTGGTCGTTCGTCAACAGAAAGCGATGCTGTTCTCGCATACCGGGTGAAATGATATATAACGATACTGTACTTTCGAACTCCAATGATATTGTAAACGGCTTCGCGAACTATTTTAGCTCTACGTTTGCTATGAAGAGGGCATGCGATGTTTCCTGTACCAGCAGCGCTTTAACAACTGATGCTAACACGTTATCTATTAAAGATATTACCGATACTGATATTTTGAAAGCGTTAGCCAAGTTGAAAGGAAACTTTACGACTGGTCCTGATAACATTCCATCCTTCATTGTTAAGGATTGCACGCGCTGCCTGATGATACCGTTGAAATGTTTATATAATACAATTATTGCTCAGAAGGCATTTCCTAATGCTTGGAAAAAATCCAAAATCACACCGATATTTAAATCCGGCGAGAGAACTTCTATCTCTAGTTACCGACCGGTGGCAATTATATCTGGTTTCGCCAAACTATTTGAAATAATCATGTGCAATATAATATCCCAGCATGTTAAACCATTAGTCCATTCCTGCCAACATGGTTTTAGTAAAGGACGTTCGACAGCAACTAACTTATTTAATTTCACTCAGTTCGTGCACGAAGCAATGGATAATAGAAAACAAGTGGATGCCGTGTATTTGGATTTCAGCAAAGCGTTCGATCGCCTACAACATGATATCTTGCTGAAGAAGCTGGACTGCTTTGGTTTTCATCCAGATTTGGTTCTTATGTTTAGTAGTTATTTGCGGGATAGACAGCAATATGTAGAGTGTGAGGGTTTCAAGTCCAGGATGTTTCCTGCAACGAGTGGTGTTGTTCAAGGATCCAATCTCGGACCCTTGATGTTCATTTTATTTATAAATGATATCAGTGAGGTAGTAACATCCGAGTGTTTACTTTACGCAGACGATTTAAAGATATTTAGAGTGATACACTCCACTAGTGATTGTGATGCTTTACAGTTGGACTTACAGAAAATAGGCGAGTGGTGTAACAAGAATGGTCTCAATTTAAATATTAATAAATGCAAAACGATCAGCTTTTCGAACAAAAAACATTCTATTGCCTATAACTATAGTATTGAGGACACTGTCCTAGAGAGATCAATCACTCTAAAAGATCTAGGTGTCATTTTTGATTCGAAGCTGTCGTTCAATGACCACATTTTGGATATATATTCCAGCTGTAACAAACTTTTGGGGTTCATTATTAGAACCTGTAGAGACTTTCGAAACTTACAAAGTATTGTAGCATTGTATAATGCATTAATCCGTAGTAAGCTTGAGTACTGTTGTATCGTATGGTCTCCCTCTTATTATATACACATTAACGATTCCTGAAATATTTATATTTTGTTAAATTTGGAACTTATCCTAATTTTAACACTCCCTATGATTTTCTGTTAAATGAATTTAAATTCAAATCTCTAGTTAGCAATAGACATATACATAGTGTAAGTTTCTTGTTTAAGTTAATACATGGCTTTGTCGACGATCCAACACTATTAGGAAAAATAAATTTTTACGTTCCGCGTGTTAATTCTAGAGGTTCCATCACATTTATTAATAATATTTCCAGCACTTCCCGTTTGCAGAATTCTCCACTATACAGCATGTGTAGATTATATAATCACCATAACTATGCTCTGGATATCTTTCACAGTAATTATTCACAATTTGTGAGAGCGGTAAGAGCGATGGTGCTCTAAAGTTTATTTTTCCTTTTTTCTTGATTTTCTCTGTTTTCCTTTTGTTAATGTGCACTGCATAGTGTAGCTGTTTTGCATCTGATTTACTAAATATTTCATTTTTGAATATATTGTTTTTTTTTTTTGTATGTGTTTTCACTATGTATTAGCATTAAGTAAATTTGTATTAATGACCCTGTAATTGGATTCCGTCTGTTGGGTTAATAAATGATTATTATTATTATTATTATTATATTGTTGGAGTATAGCAAAGAAATATTACATTGGTCATGCTGGAAAAATACAATTGAAAATGCGGTATCATTTTGGTTAGACGCTCTCAACATGATTACTTCAAATACTTGGAAAAAATACAATACACCATATCATACAAAAATGGTGGAACAGGGAAGTGGCAATTGACCGAGAAGATATCAATTAATTTATTATCTATGTTGGTGCGGAGAGTATTGACACTGAAGAATACGACTTCTCAGATTAGTCGCAAAAGTTTAATTATTATGAAATTGTAATTATTATACCACTGCTTGCTGTAAGTTTATTATGAAATTGTGATATAAAACACGATCCATGTGTTTCATTGGTTATAAAAATAATAAATATTTTAAGTATTTGCTTTCGTATTGAATATTTGTCCTAATGAAGTTCCTTTATGTGTTGATATTAGTGTTGGGAACGAAACTTTCATCATTATTCACGGTTAAATCGTCTGTAGTAATATGATTTCAAGCAGTCTACTTCCTTCATTTCGTGAATGAAGGGCTTGTGCATGAAGTATATCTTTCACATTGCTTTCACGAGAATAAACGTGTAGCAATCGGTTAGTGTGTAAACAATTTACTATTGATTGTATCACTAAATTATTATCAATAAGGTGTTTGCCCAGAAACTAAATTGTAACCTAGCTGCTTGCTCCAGCCTTTCACTAGCTTGTGGCTTCACACATTCATATCGTGAAAGCAACCTTGAGTTTTCGTTTCATTCGTTATGTGGCTTCGCACTGCAATATTTACTCATAGCTATACATGCAAATAAAACCACGTTCATCGCAACACTAGTTGACATTATATAACTGACAAAATAGCGTTAACTTTATCAATCACTTGCAACTATTCTTATCGTGAAAGTAGTATACAATTCTGATCGCGTAAACAAGTGATATTTATGCGTTGCTTTTTTTACGAATCGGATTAGTAGCGTTTCTGTACTCTAATAAGTAAATACGAAACTGAGATAAATCAAAGTTCTTCTTTCTGCAGAGAAAACTACATTTGTAGTAATTATTAGTCGAAAATATAAAAATGGAATTTAGGCATACAAAAAAAAAAATCATCAAAAGGATTGATACAGTTGTGTATAAAAACCGAAAATAAAAAAGATTTCAATTGTTATACGCCTCGCTTTCGAGAGTCCACTCGAAGAAAAACAAATAAGGAACACAAATCTCAACCCAGGCCATATCAAGCACTCGAAACGAGACACACGACCCGGTGCGCCTCTCATAATCAGACGTACACGTAATGGCGTATTTGTATTTGCACGTTCAGGCCCTCTCATCGCTAATAGGCACCTCACGAGCAATTTGCAATCACGTTCGCTCCACCGGCAACAATACCATAGCCCGGGATTTCTATGTCCAAGAACACGCTCGCGTAACAGTTTCAAGTGCCGAACGCCCAAGTAAGAAGAAGAAGAACTAACAACCTGTACGTTACCTGTGCATATTTAGCACGCCATGAGAATGGAAAATGGAAGCGAGATGCACCGGTTGTTGCAACGGATCGCGCGAAGAGGACCCCAGACCAGATCGAATAGTCATCGCTGACATCTAGTGTTTGTTCGCGAGTAAAAAAAAAAAAAGAAACGCAGAGGTAATGGTGTAAAAGAAGACGATGTAAAAACTATACGCGTATAGAAAAAGAGAGGGAGATAGGGACTCCGGGACGCGCCAACAGCGTACGTCTCTAGCTACGGAATATAATGAGTATTTTTTTAATTGGACTGCCAGACTAGACTGTCAAAGAGCATACTCTAGAAGCGAGCTATTTTTCAGTCACCTCTCGAGTGCTACTCTGACGCTGCGTGTTGGTGCTGCTTGCTGGTGCGCCATGTAGACGGAAGCAAATAAGTTTTTTTCGACGTGCACATTATTATTTCTTTTCTATTCTTTGGGCCGTTGTTCGTTGCAGTTCCGAGCGCCGTGCGCACCCCTTCAACGCTTCATGCATATATCGGTTGTGCGGTGATAGAATATAATGGAGTATGTATGTCAAGATTCCCATTTTACTTTAAAATATTCCGGAGAACGACGTTCCAATACTTTTCCAAGTAAATTTAAATCTTCGTATACTTTCAACGCTGATGCGAATCTATTATTCATTTGATTTGAATGACGTTATTTAGCTGGATTTTTTTCACATTGTATTCTGCAAAAAAATATAGTAATTCTGTCATGGTAAATCGGAAATATTACAATGTAGTCACGCTGGTCAATCATGAAAACTTTGTTTTACTGGTTTTTCTTTCAAAATATTTAACATGAAAGAAGAAGTTTCTTCAACAGAGGCCACCTATTTTAATAAGCCATTAAGCCTTTCTTGACACATTGGTAGTTAGAGATGATCGTCAAAATGTTAAGTATACCAAATCGACCTTTTCTGATAGGCATATGAATTCTTTCACGTGTTATACTACTTCCACCTAAATAAATCTTATTTTATCTTTGAAAAGTAGAATACTGAAACTTTCAGATAAATCATATCATTAAAAAACCTTTTTCGCTTATATAACACTTTTGTTAATAATGGTTATCCACCAAAATTGGTGAAGAACATTTTTTACAATTCCTCAGTGGTCGGCTTTGGAAACAGTGGACACCCGACAGCAGGGAGGTAGCCAGAATTAACAACAACAGAATTACCTAGGGCGGGCAAATCCTCCCCAATAAAAAATTATCATGTATTGCCTTAATAATATATGCGTATCTATTAGCTTTATAAATTATTTCTTCTATTTAAGGACTTCCCTATTTAATCTAATTAAACTTGGCAACATAAAAACAAAATTTAAAATAAACTGTGAATACATAGGCTATTAAAAAAATAACATAAAACATAGATGTAGGGACATAGGGGTAAAAAAATTGTAACTGTGTTATTTTGGTATTCGACGTTAGGGAGAAAATACAAAAAAAATTAGGTGTTACGGGTAAAACGTAAACAACGTCGTATTTTAGTACGACTGTATTTTCTTATTCTTTTTATTATTAAAATTAACTAATACACTTTCAATGTTTACGTTTTCAGTTCTTTTCTGCTCAATTGCTAAAAACACTAAATGAACCATTGCTTGAAAAGGGAAAATAATAAGACAATACTTAATCGATAACTAAAATCTATTCATGCTTCTATTCATATTTATTTTTATATCGAAGCATCAGATAATGTAAGCTATAAATTTCAGTGGCAGAGCTCATAAACAACATCTAAAAAGAAAAGAGAATGAAAAGCAGCTTTGAAAGTCAATAATCAAAATAAAATAACAAACATAGATTTTAGAAAACCTAACAATAGTAAATAAAGTACCTATTCGTCGGTAAATATTATATTATTGAAAGAATATTGATGTTCTCGATATTTATTAATTATTCATTCATAAAATTTCAGTAATAATCGTTAAGTAAAAGTTCTTGGGATGTGCTAATTTACAATCGACACTTATTCGTATATAAAAGGTTTAAAACTTTTGTACTATTATTGAATCCGCAAGCAATTTGTTTAAATGTCATAATAGGATTTTATTCCACTAATGCACAACCTTATTTCGATATCACTGACATTTCCCGCTAGAACATCTTTATTTTTGACGTTTCTTATTGTAAACGTTGTTTCAAAACGTTGCACTGTATTAGGAATAGTAGTCGCGCTAAGAATTTACTGCAAATAAATCGTGTGTAATTTCTGCTGAATTGCCACCGTAAAATTGTTTCACAATGAAAAGTTTTCCCTCAGGCGTATAATATTCCATTTTTTTTTTATAAAATTACTGACCGCGATCAAAACTTACTAACCGTTATAAAATTTTAGAGCCGAACCCTTACCCTCATATTCATCAACGCCTTATCATAAATGAGCGAAATGAATCGAACGCCGGCTAAACTGAAAGTGAATTTACGCCTGGCGAATCGTTTCCTTCGCCCCGTAGTAGATGGAATGAGGGCTATGTTTTATTGATTTAAATTGAAAAGATCGATGTGGTAATAGCATTTTGTAGTAGTTAGACAAAAGTAGAGTAAGCAGGTATATTTTCCTCCTTCTTTTATTCATATTGCGGCAAACGACATAATAATAATAAATAATTTAAAGAACAATAATTACATTTCCAAATTATCACGGTAAAATAGCGTTGTCGGTGACTGGATACGAAACTATTTTCTAAGCTTGCTCGACAGTCAGTACCTCAAAGAGACTCACTGTAGAGTACAACGCTGAATCGGATGATCATATGATTCAAAGATACTGTCGTTTTCCCTTCATCAATTGACTTACACCGAAAATATCGATATTATTCAAGGAAATTCTTATTAAGGTTGGTCCCTATAATCATAGAAGTTTTTAGTTGTCTCTTTTCTTACGTATAAATCTCCAATTCCGTTAGAATTACAATCGAATGTCATTTATCGAATCCCATGTCAAAATTGTGACGTCACTTACATTAGCCATGGACATTGGACATGTCAATATTTGAAAAAGAGAATTAGACAACACATTTTAGATTGTCAACACCTTAACATCAAAACAGCTTTATCAGATCATGCTGTTAATAATAAACATAAATTTATTTTTGACAATTTGACGATAGTATGTAGAGAAAGATATTTACAACGACGTCTTTTCCTTGAAATGTATACATTAATACAGATTCTTTGTCTATTATTTTCAGAACAGATATTAATTTGAGTAGCATATACAGTTACCTATTATACCTTGATGAAGGGTGAAATGGATTTACATTCAATTATTTCACTTCACTAGATTGTTTTCTATTTAAGTTTTATAATTATTATACGTTCTAGTATGTAATTAATTAGATTATCAGTTTACAACACCTGAGAGTATTTTCTAGTCCTAAAGTTGTATTTTTTAATTTTTCATAAGTTGGCATTACCGTTTTCTTATTTCGCGGGCTTACTGTTTGACAGTTTGTCTGGTTAACCTTATCACCGTACGTGGTTCTACATTTCCACTGTGGGTTGAATTACTTTTAAAACTATTAACACTGCTCGCAGGGAAAATCGAGACACCAGCAATTGAGAATTTTTAAATTGTTTGGGTATAAATAAAGCTTTCAGGGAACGTATTTACATTTCAACAGAATGAATTGATTCGAAGTTTAAGCAGAAACATAAATAGAGAGAAAAAAGCTTTATACATAGGATAGTAAAATACATTGCAGTTTCGATGACGGCGCGGCGTGTTCTTTAGATGATAAGAAAATACATGCAATAAAATAAACAGACAAATGTTATATACTCCCAAAAAATTGTAACAATATGAAGGACTATTGAGTCGACGGCTTTATTTAAAAATATATATTTAGCTTATTTTACGTTTATTAGAACATATGGAAGAATTTTAATAATATTTGGAGAAAATATTTGTAATCCTCTATTCTAAAAGGATTAAAATATGCGACAAATTATTATTGCTACCTGCAGAGAATATACAATTTTAAACAGAAAAGTAAAAGAATTATTTTAGGTTTTAAAATTAAAATTAGTGATTGCTATACCCATTGCTACTTATTAATCATTTTCTTATGGAGTCCAACAAATTAAATTACACCTGAAGATGTTAGCATAGCTAATGAAATGTACATTCTATTTTGAAGATTAAAGAATTTGTGAAACTGAAGTTTATTGGTATTTCCTGTTAGTTAAATTAAATTGGTTTTTTACAAACTTCCGTTGCAAATATTAATGAAGCATTTACTTGCATTAAAAATTATTTACAATATTATTGCATTTATATACATAACAAACATTGTAAGAAAGCGTATTGTTCGTCAACTCAGTTAGTGCTAAACTATTTGTTTTTGAATTTGATACAATTAATACTTTCTCTTTTCTACTGCCTAGAGCTGTGTTACATAAAAACAGTTTCGAAACAAACCAACTGTTAGGCATATTTCAAGAACATAGGATGACGGCATTGGATTACACGGGCGATAGCTAAATATATTTTTTGAATATACAATTAACGGATCGTTAATAAAATAAATAATTTCTTTGCAAACTTAACCTTCCGTAGACACACTACAATTTCTGCATCCACCTAAACACACATGGGTATGTGGTGTATGGCCGTGTTTTACCATACTTAGACTTGTTTAAAAAATCTGAAAAAAATCAGGAGATTAGTCTGGGATCTATAGAGAGAGATGCATTGCGTTATGGATAAGAATTAATTTTTATTTTTGTTATCTCAATGGAAAGTGATAAGGAACACGAGAAATGCAGGAATATCTAAAAACGGCCGCACACCACAGACCCATGTGTGTCTACGAAGGGTTAATTCCTTTAAGAATTTTATAAATAATCTTAAAACTATTCTTGGTAATTTTTAAGAAAAAAATAGAAAAAAACTTTATAGTAATACAATATTTAAAAATACCAAACAACAATAATAATTAATACATCAATAATAGTGTCATCAATAAGTCTATGAAAATCACATTGTTCAGAAACTAAGGAAGCTGATTGTTATATTGTCTATTGCTAAGGTAATACTCGTAATTTTTAAAATCCCATCACTATATATGTTTTCTTAATAAAGAATTATCTCTACATAACATCAAACCAGTTAAATACATATATACTTCTAAATGAAGCCGTCTATTCAAGAGGCCTTTCTGTTGTTATATATTTTTCTTGTATGAGTATTTCCGTATTCGGTAGGAAACACTGCTATCGAAACTCCAATATGTTTATTATATGTATTGCTGTGTTTCATAAGAGGGAAGCTATCAACCATATTAGATGTAATTATTGTTTTATGTTTGTAATTCCAGTATAATTTGGATTAGATCGTATTAGTAGTCATGGAAGTTGAATATAATTTATCGTCTGACAACTGTACGATAGCCTGGTATCCTAGGTTTTTATTTTACTTGAATGGGGTAGTGACTCAATGTAATTCGTTGAAAGAAAATGAATGAAAATCCTTGGTTACGTGTGATGGTTGATGAAAAGTCTGAGAAGAAAGCTGAGTCATTTCTCATCAGGTATAATGAATTAAACGATATTGCTGTGGTATATCTGGTATCCAAGGGGATAAATTCACAAATTTGGTGTTTACTATACCTGGGTACATGTTTAACACGGGATTTTACATGTGTCTGCTGTTCCGAGTCTAATCATACATCCTGAATGTAACGAAGGAGGTCTGTTTCCCTGAATTCTTGTGTTATTCTCCTGATCTGAGCCTTTTATGTGAATATACGAGCTAATCTGGATTGTCACTACAAGGAAATCCAATTTGGAGGTACTCTGGCGTCTGTGTAAACCGATAAACGAGGTATCTGGTCAAAGCATTGTTTAATTGTTTGTATAAATGAATGTATAACTTTGATAATATTTTGAGATTACTGTTATTTCTTGTGAGATTGAAATTTTTAGTTTTTATAAGTTGGTAGACGTGGTTAGTGGTTTTCTATTCTCTTATGATAGCGTGGGATATTTTAAAATTTACTTTTTGAATTAAAGAATCTAAAATTATACTGGATAATTGATAATATTTGTTTTGAACATTCCAAATAACTATACTCACCTTGAGTAAGAGTTCTCATGCTTTTATATGTTTCCGATATAAACTTCTTATGAATTATACATGTTATTAATGAAAGCTCATTTGATACATTGAATTATCAAGAATTAAACTATAAGTTCAGTATTTAACAAAGTAAGGGCAGATCTAATTAGAAAGTTATTTATTTAGTTATTTATTTATTTTTCTTTTTCGTAAAAACATTAGCCGGGAAAATCACAATAGTATATACGTTTTTCTTTCTATATATTCAAATTTTTGGCTTTTATCTTTGATGGCAATAATACACATAAATAAGTGATTTATGACTTCGGTAAGTGAATATTTCCTCGGAAAAGGTGCATTTACACTCAAAGAAGTTTTAAAATTCTCGATTGCTGGTGCCTCGGTTTGTACAGCCAGTACTACCGCCTAACTTAGAAATTTTATTTGTGATTATTCCAAACTACATGAAAAAATCTTGGAAAAGTTACCCATATTTCAAAATTTCATTATGAAATTTTCAGGCTACATGAAAAGGTATTACTTCCAAAAGTAAAAAAATGCCCCCAAACTGGTAGAGAAATATTATAAAAAGTGTGAGTTATTTGTTCCTTTTTGAACCTCTATTAGCTATGCTAAGAAAACAATCGACATTCCCACACCACAACAAAGTCCTAAAAGGAACGCGTTTAACTCTAAACAATAATCAACGGTATAGTGAATAAATAACATTGCCGTTTTCGTAATTACCGTTCAGTTCGGCGGGCAGCAAGAACCACCGCGGGGGCAGCCGACGGCTGCGGCGAGGGCATTCGGCTTAACGTTCGCTCGCACCGACACGACACAACGTAACCTACGGCCACTACACGTCGTTCGAGGGTCGTTTTCCGGGAGGGCACCGGAATTTGCATCCGCGTCCCCGCGTACGACGGGGAACCGCGTGGATTGAAGCGAACTTCGCCTCCACGTGTCGCGGTGACGTTATTATCGTTCGTTTATTGGATGTTGCGTACCGTATTAAGCCTCTAAATTGTTATTTTGTCGTCGTTAATTGTTCGTCTGAAGAAATGAAAGCGCCAACTCGACTGGATAATGACGGGTCGGTGTGGCGCGCCGCTGTTCGGCGTGGAGGAACGACGGCGGACGGATGGATTGGGTTGGTAGGCGTGCACCGTAAACGTAGCGAACGCGATGCGAAGAGAAAAGGGTTGAAGTGGAAGCGGGAGGGGGAGAGAGAGGGCTGAAGACGGCCAGAGGGTAGGTGAATTGAATTAAGATTTCTGCTGGGATGTTTGGTATGATATGTAACGGATGGAAAATGGGAAGAACTACATAGAAATAAAAATGGGTCCTGGAATGATAAAAAATAAAAATCGTTGTTCACGTGAAATAATGCATAAAAATTTGTTCAAAGAACGAGTTCATAAAACAAAGAAATATCAAATTTTATCAAAATAGCTGTTAAACTTTATAAAATAATTCGAGACACGTCCGTCTCTCACGGAGGTTGGCTTAGGCTTCTGAATTCTGTGAATTAATCTAACAGACATCGATAGCGATTGTCTTTACAAGAGCTGCAAACTGCCTCAGAAAAGTCCGTTAATTTCACCTATGTGAGAGGAATATGGGATATTTAATATATGAGAATGCCCACGTGACCCAATGAAGCTATGAAATGTTTAAATTAAATTGAACAAAATAATTTTTGCATATAAGAGCATTATTAAACTAATAAGTAGAGACCGGATTATATGCAAAGAAAAACTGGAATATGTGCGCATATATATGCATCGATTTTTGAGAAAATATGTATAAACCTGGGGCATATATGCAAAAAAATTGCGACAATATGCAAAATTTTTACATAAAATAAATAAGAGCAGAAATTTAAACATTCACTTTATTGCACAAAATTTTTTCACATACAACATATTTCTAAAACAATTTATAATTAAATGTTTTTCAAAATTGTGTAAAAGAAAGTTTTGTCTTCTATCAGAATACATATGTTTCGAAATAGAAAAGCTTCTTTCAACATACACAGATGTAATTGGTGCATTTTTTAACTTCGCAATACATCCTAAACTAAAATTAAAGTCGAAATCGTTTACTGTTTAACCTTCCAAAATTTTCTTAACTTTCTTCAATTTCAAATACTCCGAATTTTTATTTATCACTTTTTTTTAATTTATCGTTATAGAATTACCTATTGTATCCTTAACTTCTTACATAGCATATCAAATTCGTCTATATTTCGACTGATCCGAAGCGACATCCCTTGCGTTTCTAGTTTACGAATGGAACTTGAAACAAAGCTATAATTTGACTTAATATACAAAAGGTTTTGTAGCAATTCTGTTGATGCTACTATCTCTTTACAGTTTTCTAGAGCAATGCAGTCGGCAGTGATTTCAAGAATTACATTTTTTATTCCTTCAAAATTATCGGCGAAAAAAATTGCAGCCTTTAACCATGTACCATCTCGTAATAATCGGTTCAGGAGGCAACTTAACACCGGGAAGTCGCTCCTTATAGAATTGGATTTGTAAAGGTGCTTTTAAAAATACTTTTTTGACATTGCTAATTAAATCATTAATCAAAGGGAATTGATTCCTAATGTCTTTGGCTACACGATTGAACCCATGAGCTAAACAAGTGGTATGAATTTGTTTAGCACAAATGGTATGAATAATGTTACTATAAATAATTTTTAAATTTTGCGCGACTTTTATCATGTATGGCGCAGCGTCGGACAACATTAGTAAAATTATTTCACAAGGTATACTTCAAGGTAAAAAGAAATTTGATAAACCTTCTTGAACGAATTGGGCAATTGTCACATTATTTGCTTTTTGAAGTTCTTCACAATAAATTAAATATGATTTACCTACAATATTTTCGTGAAGAATTCCTATTTACAAATGGGCAATATAACGGCCACACTTATCCCTGCTTTCATCTACCATGACATAAATAAAATTATTCCCTACCAATTGTTGAATTTCTACTATTGTTTGCTGGTAACAAGATGTGACATAATTTTTTCGTAAGGTACTTTCGTCAGGTATATTATGTTTGCAATATTTTTGCAGAAATGATTTCAAATTAACGTTGTTTAATCTTGCTAATGGTATGTTAGACGAAATTAATGCGTTACACAGATCCGTATTATATTCTTCTTGTTCCGAGTTTCGTGAAGTTGATGCTACACATCGACGTTTAGATTACTGCACACATGCGGATCGCTTTAGTTTTTCACATTTTCCAATATGTGATCGAGTTTTAACGTATTGATTAATCATTGTCAATTGTCATTTTATATTAAAAGTTAAAGAATTTAAAAACAATTGTAAAGCTTTTAGTAAAATTAAACTTACCAGTTTACTGCACGCTCGACAAAATATTTTGTCGCCATCCTTTACCAGTTCAGGATATGGCTTAATCCATAAAGAAATTTTGTTCGCTATACTTATTGTACAACAGAACACAATTACATGCTGTTTCGCTCAAAGATATTCAATGAATGAATAGTTTATTTGGGAATTAATAATAATAAAACGTATTTACCACATCCCTTCTGCCAGGCGAAATAAACACGTGCAGTTCTTGGAAAAAAGTATTAGAGAAACCAATGTAACAGATTTATCGTTCTGAGAATTGTTGGTTGTCGATCCACATTAGGAATTACTAGGAATTTTTACTAATAAAAAGGATAAGAAAAAGCTTAAATATTATATAAATATAAACTTTTGTAAAAATATGCATAGAAATTCCTAAATATGCAATATATGCAATCATTAATTAGCGCTAATTAACTTCAATTAGTGTAATACGTCTACATATAGACTATAATTAAAGATATGCAAAAAATAAAATAAATGCACTTTGCATATAATCCGGTCTCTACTAATAAGCAATGTTCCATCGTACTGAAAGTTGAGCCAACTTTGATCTGTCAAAATCTATTGTAAATATATAATATTCAAAATCTAATATTTGATTTCGATCTGTAGGTGACTTTCTACTGATTAGCTTTGCTTGCTGAAGGGGAAATTTTAAAGGAAAATGCTTTGAAGGACTTGTCAAATGCAGAGGTCTCCTATATCACCTGCATCATTTTAATTCCTTTTTTGTTATCTAATTTTTTTGTTATTTTAAAATAGATAAAAGTAAAGTTAAGTAATAACGGCACAATTAAATAATACCAATTCTCCAAAACTAATAATACCAAAAGAGATATACTATTTGGGCACACCAATATTTTAGGAACACGTGAGCTCTGAATTTAAGTGTACTCGCCATAATAACTTCGTATGCGTTAAAAACTAAACTAGATTAATACCACCATCTTCCACTTAACCTATGATTAATTACTAAATACATACAGTAATGTCTAGCTAAATAAGAAATAAAAATAAAATTCCATAATGCATGCGTGTAGTAAATAAACAAAAAAAAAAATGGTAGAAAATAAATCAATAATATCTTTTTAAATAATAAAAGTAAATGAACTAATTAATAACATCATACCCAAACCTAACCCTGTGACCTAAACTAGGCAGCCAGTAAAGATCTAATCTGCCTTTTAAACATATTCAGCGACATCTGTTTTTGAAATTCTAAAATAAATTCATTATAGATGACCGCAGCGTTATAAGTAAAAGACCGCTTAAACATAGCTGTTCTATGATGCGGTATATTCATAGTGTTATTTCTAACATTTATGTTGTGGTTATCGCTGCGATGTGTCAGTTTTCTACGCAAATAAATAGGAAATCAGCGTCAGCAGGCTGGATAGAATACAATAGCTGTGTGTCATTTGCATAACCCTGCAATAATGCATGCTGGGTAACTTTAAACAAATCACTGGTATACAACACAAATAACAGCGGTCCCAGCACTGATCCTTGTCGCACACCAGAACAGATACTGCCCACGTATGACTCAGTGCTATCAACAATAAACGCTGTGCTCTTGCCACAAGATAGGTTTTAAAGAATGATAAAGATGTAGCATCCAATCCATAATAACGCAGTTTCGCACACATAAGTTGATGATCTATCGTATCGAAGGCCTTCGAAAAATCCAAGGACACCACCGCAGAAGCTCCATTTTGATCCAGAGCTCTAAAGATATTGTCTGACAAATTCAGCAAAGCCGTTACAATACTGTACCCCTCCCGAAAGCCTGATTGAACATCTGGTATGATGTTGTTATTTTTAAGGTACTGCTGTGTACTGATAGAAATTTGAAACTGCAAAATGAATTTTAAAATGAAAATGAAAAATTAAATTAGCTAGCTCAACGGATAAAGATTTAAAAGGCGCAAAAGAACAATTAACCTCAGAGTTACCCTCCCGAATTAAAACTTGAATCTAACCACGAAAAGCAATATGTGAGCGAAAGAACTTTCTTAATTACCCCAAAAATTGAAAAGGTTTAATTAAAAATAAAAGAATAAAATTTTTAACAACAACGTTAATCAACAAACAAAGATTTTAAGATATTAAAAAAAAGGTAATTAAAATTTTGCAGAAAAAAAAGAAATCTTGAACGGAGGGTTCTGGCCTAAATCAAAACTGCACGTGATTCTAAAATACAATAGGACAATGCTATTTCCTATATCAAAGCAAAAGATTTGTTTGTTCAGGAAGATAATTCTTTTTTTTTTAAACAAACCACGTAGTTTCAAATTAACACAAACAAAATTAAACATGGACAATTTCTAGTAAATAACAAGAATGAAAAACGGAGAAATTAATTCTTTGAACTATAATAAAAAAACTAAACTGAAATATATCTTCCTCCAAGTAAAATAATAAAAATTTCTTACATTATGATGTGCACACATCAATATAATAACAATTATTATTATGCGAATTCCTTGATCGACGAAATACTATTCAAATTATGCGAATCAAATTAAAATAATCAAAGTATTAACAAAATGGCAGCAAACAATTTTAAAATACATGACTTACACTGACAGCTCGACCAAGGAACTGCTTCATACAATTCACCAGTCGCTTTTGTAACAAAAATCCTACTCTCGACTACGTACAACGCAGCTGCACAAACATCATGAAGACATGACACATTTAGAAGAAAAGGCGCTAACAAGAGCAAATAAAAGACAAATAAATAAATGAAATTAATTTAAAAAAAACTGAACACTTAAATAAACAAATTAAACAATTAACTCATTAACGTTGACGTTAATAAACAACCAAGAATTTTATTAAATAAAAAAAAGAAAAAAAAAATGTTAAATACAAATTTATGCAGAAAAAAAAACCGTGAACAGAGGGTCCTGGCTTAAATCAAAAACTGCATCTGATTCTAAATTACAATAGGAAAATGCTATTTCCTATATCAAAGCAAAAGATTAATTAGTTCAGGAAGATAATTCTTTTTTCAATAAAATAAATAAAAGTTTCAAATTAAAATAAAATAAATTCGTGGAACACTAAAATTTACAAAATTGGAAACTAAAAGCAAGCACAATGCTTCTATTCACCCAAATCGAGGTGATTAACAAAATAAAAATGAAACAGCAAACTAGAAATCCAAAAATGATAACTCTTTAAAACATTAATGAGGAATTAAATTAACTAATCTATCTTCCTGCACATAAATAATAAATGAACTTACATCTATAATGTGCACACATCAACATAATAACAATTATTATTAAGCGAGTTCCTTGATGGACAGAATAAAATTCAAATTATACGAATTAAAATATGATATCAAAAGTATAAACAAAATGGCAGCAAACAATATAAATTACATGTACTCACGCTCTGCGTGCTACCTTAGGAACTATGTTCAGGTTGCAATCGTTGCTATATTTATAATCCTACTCACGACTACGTCGCAACCGCTCAGTCCGCAAAATTCATAGCAAGAAAACTACTAGCAAGCGACGCTAGACATTTAAATGATTAATTAATTTAAAAAAAACTGAACATTTAAACTAAATAATAAACTAATTAACTTCATTAACTAAATCTTATACAAAAATAAACATTTGAAAAACTGTGAAAACTCTCCCGAAACATTGACAAAGCTGAACGGAGAAACATGACAAAAATCTATGCAACTTAAGAAAAAACTCTCGCGAAAACTGGGTGTTCGTCCACAGCAGTACGTATTTAGCTGCCTATGTACAATACGTTCTAGTACTTTCGAAAAAAATAGGTAAAATACTTATAGGACGCAGATCTTGGATGTTACTTGGGTTGCTAAAAACAATATTGCTGATTAGTTTTGTAATTTTCACAAGAAAAAGTTCATGTAAACTAGAAACGATATTCACACTAGAATGCCATCAAAAGAGACAAAAGCGATTACGCAACAAACCGAATTTAATCTCACCACACACAAACACAATATAGACAACAAAAGCGACAAGAAAAAAACCTCTATAAAAGGGTCAAACTCCAGAAAGGAAGGCGATCCGAACCAGTTCCCCTACTCTAGTTCCCCCGCCAGTATTTACGAGGCTGTAAAAATCCCCGTAATTACAGCCCGAAACAAGATTTTTAAATCTTGTCGAAAGCCAATTTCGCAGCGTCTAAATGGAAAAACTTTCATCACCATCACATAGAGACAGACGCCCTGGAAGGGGGGGGCAAGGTGGGGCGCCGCGTTTCGCCGCGATGATCGTCGAAGGCAAACAGAGTCCGCAAAAGACAGCGAAGACCGGCGAACGCGCCAGGCAATTAAAGACATCCAAGCAGCCACACTTCCGTTCGTCCTCTCCCGGATGCCCTCTCTCTCTCTCCTCTATTCCATCCTACGGTTTCTATTGCTGCAGTCGGCCGCGTTCTTCTTCTTCTTCTTCTACTTCCCTACAGAGAATTTCAGCACCGATTCTAAATGCTAGAGGGCGCAATATTGATCAAATATAACCCTTTCGATAATTAGCGGCGGAAGAGTCATAAATTAAGAGCCGTGAGAGATCGAAACATCGACTAAATTAACTTAAAGCGAGGCTAAGAAAGACGGCGAGAGGGGAAACTCACCACTTTGCTCTTTCCCCGTAACTTAAACTTCTGTCTGTTTGCGTTTATACCCCAAACCATCTCGCTTTCTGCGTCTCCACCTTACTATGTTTGTATTTCGCTATATATGTGATGCTCTGAGGTAGCACACAGCCTAGTATAAAAAATATTCTATAAAATGCGATATTCTATTTACATCATTTAAATACTCTTTTAATCGTTCTAGTATCACGTAATTTATTAATCTTAAATCATAAGTATCATTAAAACAGGCTGGAGGACGCGACGGCATCAAGAAAATTACGAATAGGAAATCACCTCCCTTTTATATTTAATATAAACAAAAATGCTAAGGGGTATTGTTGTCCACTGTCCTATGCTCAAATATTCAATGTTAAAGTGGTCAAGTCAAGTGAAATCAATGCGCACGAGACTTTATAACTGAAGTATCATACTATTCTATTGATCGGCTTTGTAATATAAAGAAAATATTTAAGTGCAAACAAATGCGATTTTATTTTATGAATGGTTCGAAATGAATAGCAGTGTAAAACAATGTAAATGAGAATGTTTCTTCTTTAAACTTAAGTTGACAGTATAAGTTTAAAAATGTAATGAATCTTAATACGCAAATATACTCTTCTATTGATCGGCTTTGTAAGATAAAGAAAACATTTAAGTGCAAACAAATACGATTTTATTTTATGAATGGTTCGAAATGAATAGCAGTGTAAAACAATGTAAATGGGAACGTTTCTTCTTTAAACTTAAGTTGACAATAGAAGTTTAAAAATGTAATGAATCTTAAATCATAAATATACTCTTTTATTGATCGGCTTTGTAAGATAAAGAAAATATTTAAGTGCAAACAAATGCGATTTTATTTTATAAATGGTTCGAAATGAATAGCAGTGCAAAACAACGTAAATGAGAACGTATTTATCTCAGGTAAGTAATATGGGCAGCATATTCGGTTTCGTGCCGTAAGAATATATATTAAATAGTAAGATTCAAAACTGTCACCTTATACAAAATTTTCCACCATTACTCGTAAACTGGTTGGTGATTGTATTCAAAATTCAATTCAAAACGCAAAATTAGGCGAACAAATTACAAGAAAATTTCTTATAAGTATATTGAAATTTAGATAGGAACTAAAACAATATATTATTTATCTTTAGGGCCCTATGGGCGCCGAATACCTTAGGAAGCAGAGCTCGGCACCCATCACTCTTCAGGTCTGAAATAGGACATTCTTCAAATTAACAGAGAATGGCTCAGGACAGGAACATTTTGAAGAAAAATTATCCAACGATAATGCAGGTAAATTGTGGGTAAAATACTAATATTATTTACTTTGTTTTAAAATAACTTGGGCTGGAATTTGAAATAAATAGGATGTTAACAGAAGAATTGTTAAAAACTTATAAAATATTGTTTGGGATATGACCGTCTCTCAGGGAGGTTGCCTAGTGATTGCTTCGAATTACAAATTCTGCAACAGATAAAGTTTTCGATTGTCTTTGTAAGAGCAACTGCCCCGAAAAGGTCGATTAAATTCATCGATATAAGGAGAGAATTGGATTAATATATGAGAATGCCCATGTGATGAGATGTTTAAATTAAATCAAAATAAATAAATATTGCAAAATTATAGAATCACCCCACATCTATTATAAAACAAAGCTGCCGGAGCTAGGTCCCTTAGGCATCATTATCAATATTTAGGGCGGCAACTCGTTCCGCCAGAAATTAATAAAAGAATAGTTTCGCTGGCTTATCTTCCCTAGTTATTCTTTTGTCTCTCTTTGACTTTTGGCAACCTCCTACGTTTTGCTGGCCCTTCGGTGGAAGTGTCTATGCAGTCCCGAACGCTTTTGATGGAAAGTTTGGACGGAGGCCTGTCTTGGGGCTCGACCAGACGGGCCATCAGCTTGTTTGACGAGCCACTCCTTGTCTTGTACATGCTGTCGAAGAGACAGTGTAAGTGGTTGCGGATCTGTTGGCTCCTAACCATCCATGGCACCCCCACTATCCGTCTCAGAACACGATTCTGGAGGACCTCCAGGGTGTTAAAGTGCACATTGGTCATGGTGAATTAGGGAGAGCACCCATAAGTCAATAGCGGCCTCAGGCAGGCTGTCTATAGAATGATTTTGGATCTTAGATCCAATTGGCTTCACCTTGATATTAACGGTGTAAGGTTATATAACGCTGCCTGAACTAGATTAGATACATGCTGTGAGGAAAGTGAACCCACGGTCTAGGGTGGGGGTACCTGACCTCAGGAATAATTTGCCCGTTGATGATAATAGGGGAATCGTGTACTGCATTTTTTCCAGTAAATTTACCAGCCTTGGTTTTGCTGGCGTTTATACGTAATTTTCATCGTTCGTCCCAGTCTACCACGATGTCAGTAGCAGCTTTATTCTGCGCATCAAGATCGACTCATTGCGGCAAGTTGATTTCTTCAATCTAAAATTTCTGGTTTTTCTTTCCCTTTGGTGTTGGTATTGGCAATATATTTCCTTACCATGTGATCTTACAAAAGTTTCCCCTACAGAGTGTTGATACAAGCCAAATTACAACAATAATGATGAGCCCTTTCAAGTGTATCTTATCTTGTTTTGAAATAGCATCACAGCTTATTACACCTCTGTTAATTACAGATCTCGTTTTTCATTTACTTCGAGTTCGACTATTATAAAAGGTCTTATAAGAGTCACCAGAATTATTAATAACAATGTTAAAAACAATATCCGATACGGCTTCTTTAGTATGATTTACGCAATGTCAAATATAGTGGAGTGCTATAAGCCATTGAAGCTCTTAGTTCGTCTGTAATTACATTTAAGATGGTTTGGGAGTGCATATGAAAACTGAATGCCCTAGATCAAAGAAACAAGATTATTGTTCTAAGGTGGAAGGAGATTACCAAAGAAGGAGGCAAGCTGAACTTCTTCTGGAAACCCATAGCCGGATGAGATCTGTAGAATGTATGTATAGTATATCTATAGATAGGCAGCTAAAATTGATACTAGCCTTTGATTTTGGTGACACTCCAAATTCGTTTTTGTCATTTATTAAAGTGGATACGATTTTCATAATTCTTTAAACATGAGGAAGATGACTCTAGCATATATTACAATAATTTAATATCATATTAAAGTTTATTTCTTGATACTAAGTAAAAATACATTACAATTATTATATAGCAATATACAGCCTGATTCTCAATATATGCGACAAACTTTAAGCGCTGATTCCTGGGGTTATTTTGATCATAAAAGTTCAATAAAACATATGTCCAAAATCGCTTAGTTCTAAAGTTGTACAATGTTTAATAGTAAGTTAACATAATTAATGTTTTTATTATAAATTAAAAAAAATAATTACTAAAACTAAATTAACTTATACTAACTGTTGAAAATGACCGCCCCCAACTCCAATACAAGCTTCTATCCTCCGTCGTATTGACTGGCGAGTCCGTTTTAAAATACCAAGGGTATTTCGAATTGTGTGAAAAGTTGCCATAATACGATTTCTCAGTTCATCGACATTTTCAATGGGAGTCGTATAAACGAATGATTTAAGGTGACCCCAGCGAAAAAAGTCCAAAGAATTTAAATCTGGAGACCGAGGAGGCCACGGTTGTGGACCTCCCCGTCCTATCCACCGATCTGGATACGTATTGTCCAAGAACTCGCGGGCAACTAAACTAAAATGCGCTGGAGCACCGTCATGCATAAAATACATTTGTAATCTTAATTGCAACGGAACTTCTTCCAGTAGTAG
The DNA here is from genome assembly GCA_004143645.1 of Protaetia brevitarsis. NCBI lineage: Eukaryota > Metazoa > Arthropoda > Insecta > Coleoptera > Scarabaeidae > Protaetia > Protaetia brevitarsis. The sequence goes on along the minus strand of RXPK01001860.1, from coordinate 93,695 downwards.
TGGTAGCTCCTCTTCCAGAAAATTGCGGTATACCTCGCCATTTAACCGCAACAGTAAAAAAATGTGGACCTATTAAGTGATCTCCAACAATTCCGGCCCACACATGGACAGAGAATTGATGTTGATGACGGCCATTCACTAGTTCGTGCGGATTTTCTTCGGCCCATATGTGATTATTATGAAAATTAATAATCGCGCTTCTAGAGAAAGTAGCTTCGTCGGTGAAGAATATTTGAGCCAAATAGTCAGAATTTTGTGCGATTTTGTGTTGCATCCATTGACAAAAAGCCACTCTTTGCGGAAAATCTGCCGGCAAAAGTGCCTGCACTCGTTGAATGTGATATGGATACCACAGTTGATCTTTCAATATTTTCCAAACTGTGGCCTGACTAATGTTTAAAGTAAACGCAATTTTTCGGGTGCTTGTAGTAGGATGTTCCTCAATTTCATTTAGTACCATTTCTTCAACTTGTGGAGTTCTCCCTGTAGATGGATGCTCGTTATCAGTCGTCCGTTTTTTAAAATTTCCCGTTTCACTTAGACGTTGGTGAAGACGGGCAAATATTGAATGATGCGGAATGATATGGTTCGGGTATCGTTCTTCATAAAGACGTCTAGCGACACGCGAATTTCCATTGGCAAGACCGTAAACGAAATGCATATCACACATCTCAGCATTCGTGTAATTCATTTTTGAAAACAGAAACTGGCAATAAATTGAATGAATACTCTGACAACTATTGACAAATATTGAAATAACAAATAAACAATTCCCTCTCAACACAATAGTTTTTGAAGAATCAACTGTGATATTATATCGTGTTAGTCATAGTTCATAATTTATTATTAAACATTCAATAACTTTAAAACCAAACCGTTTTGGACATATACTCATATGAAGTTTTATGATCAAAATAACCCCAGGAATCAGCTCTTAAAGTTTGTCGCATATATTGAGAATCACCCTGTATATATTAAAAAAAAAAAAGAAAAAGAAATAATACACGGGTATTTTTTTCTGTGTAAACATAGCATGTATATACAGCTATATATGGTGGCAAACACTAATACTAGAAGAAGCTATAATAATGAGAGAGAGGGTTTATTCCCCCAATTTCTACAAATCACGTGTTTTTTTTCCGTTTCCTACTGTCGGCCCCTCCGATATCCGAGCAACCCTTTAACGGTTCCCGACCCACACCCACCGCCCCTGCACACAGATAGAGCGTCTAGTTTTAATTGTTTTAAAGCACATTGCCAATTTCTGGAATTCCGCATTACGTTTAATGGGCAGACGCAGAGACATCTTGAAATTTACGATCGTGCGCCCATGCGGAGGGGTGTGGGGTCTGGGGCGGCTCCGGGTGGCCGATGCGTTATCCCCGATAACGTTCCGAAAACGCAGGAAGGCCATAAAGGCGTTAGCGGTGTGGTTAGGAGGTTGCGGTTGTCGTAATTAAAAATGAGAAAAAAGGGAATTAACTTTGAACATCTGTGGCATGATGTTTCTCTTCTCGTCTTTGTGATTTTTAACCCCTTTTGAATTGCTAAGGGGATTGTAAATACGTTTATAGGCGAGAGTTCATATTTTGTTTAGAAAACATTTTTAGTTCTACGTTAGTCCTTTTAAATATTTAAAGATTTATCGAGTGTAACACCAAACTTTACCGAAGCAAGCGTACTATATCCCAAAACTGTGCTGCATAAGTACAAATAGTTGTTTTTTCAGCTTTTGTTTTTTTGCTCGGGGGCAAACACTTGACATCCGGAAGCACTGTAGCCACTTAGTTTTTGTATTTAATTCTTCCTTTCCTGTACCCTTTGACTGACTGGACTTCAGTGGCTATAAATATAAGCTCCTTAGTGAGTTCTTAGTTCGTGTAAGTCATGGTTACCAAGTCAAATATGGCGATCTTATAGTTAATCCTAGAATCTTATCCAGACACTACGTCTGCGACAAAATTGCTAAGCAGTAGTTCGGACACTTCAGAAGTTCATATAAACAGTTTACATCGTTTCCAGATCCTTACTTCTTACTGGTCCTGCTGCCTGAATTATGGCTAGTATCCTGTCCTCTTTGGAAGCATATTTTTTGTTTGTTTTACATTCGTCCATCTTGCAATTCGAGCGCCCTCGCTCGGGTATAACGGTATTAATAACACGCGAACAAAACAAACTATCTAATTTTTAATTTCTTATCTCTTGGTTTTTAGGTCATAAATATTGAAAACATGAATGAATACTACAACGTTTCGCTTTCATTCAAACTTTTTTAAGTATATAATGTAAAATGTAAATTAAAATAAAATTTTAGTTTAAAAATACAATTGTTTGTTTACAGGATTTGAATCTTTTTGTTTTATTTGATGCGTTTAAAATAGGATGTTTTGATTTTTGTTTAATTTTAAATTTTATAAACAATTTTTGGATGTGAGGGTTCACCAATTTTAGAATTGCCAAATTGTTTTAGAGTATACTAGAAAAAAATTTTAAATAAAATGAATTTCGAAATATGTTTTCAAAAGATAATGTAGATGATTACATAACCGCGATAGAAAAAAAAAACATACCAGTTTTACTTGAAAATTTTAATTCCTTTCATCCAAGATTAAAATTTACAATTGAAATCGAAGAAAACAATAGCATTACCTGTTGTAGACTCAAACTCATCAAAAATATAACAAAATCTAACTAAATGGTATACTAACCAACATTGTCTGAACGTTTTAAGTCTTCACAACCTTTATCTCAAAAAGTTAGTGTTATTATTAGTTTAGCTGACAGAGCCAATAAATTAACAATCCCAGTTTTTCGATCAGATACTATTAACAAACGCAAAAAATTTCCCTCACAAAAATATACTAATCTCAAACATTACAAAATCATAAATTCTTTGTTAAAACATTTATCCGAAAAATAAATAAAATTTCAAACCATATAATTACAAAATTGCTATCAACTACACAACAAATTACAAAACTAAATTTATACAAAATTAAAATCAAAATTGAAAAAAGTAAAACACCACACATAGATTATAAAATAGACTGCAAAAATTATAATGGTGTATATATTGGTAAACATGCATAATTGGAAATAGAATAAAAGGACACAAATATAATAAAAATCTACAGCTTTAAAAAACAATAAATAACTCAAAATCATATCTTTGATTTCAACAACATAACAATTTAAACAAAGAACAAAATTAAAAACACGAATATACTTGAAAATAATTCAAATTTATAAACAAAAATGCAGTTAATGATAAAACCGATATACAATATTTTACAAATTATATAATTTATTTTATAACAAAATACAATATTTTGAAAGAACTATTTAATTACAAATTCAAAACAAATAATCAAACATCCTATTTTAAAACAAAAACATAATAATATATTCAAAATCCTAGTAAACAAAACAATTTGTCATTTATTAAACAAAAACATTTTATTTATAATTTACACTTTTTATATTTATATTTATATACTTGAAAAAGCTTTGAAATAAAGCGAAACGTTGTAGTATTCATTCATCTTCTCAATATTTATGATCTAAAAACCAAGAGAATAAGAAATTAAAAATTATATACATGGTCAAGAAATGAAGCTTTAAAAAAAAACAAAAAACTATCTAATAACTATTATTCTACAGCATGGTATTTCATATAATCTAACAAACAAATTTAGCTGGTTTCCTAATGGTCCTTGCCTTGCGCATCGTCCTGTGTGCTTTATTTTCGCCAGGCAGCTTCTCCACTTCATCACCGTTTTCTTGTTCTTCTTCTTTTGTGCATTTTTCAATCGCCACTACTTCATCCTTTGTTCCCTCTGGTATTTCATCTCTCAGTTCTTTAGCGTTAGCATCTAATGCATCATCTTTTACCATTCCTCCAGTTGTAGGGTTTCTCCTTCATCTGTGTCATCTTCATTATCTTCGCGTTTCGTTGTGGTTATAATATTCTTCACCTGAGCACACCCTACCTTCTAATTCATGGATTCTGTAGGTGCCGGAATGTAACACCTCAGTTACCACAAAGGACCATCTATATTTGGGTTGGAGTTTGTTACTTCACCGGTAGGTTGCGTCGCAGTTTTACTACAACTATGTCACCAATTTCGTAATTCTAGCGAACATACCTCTTCTTATCATGATGGCCTTTTGCTCAGCTTGTTGCTTCTCAATTTCAATTGTCGCATTGGCTCTGATATCTTCCAACTCTTTGTAGTGAGTTCTGTCTAAAGCATCTAGTTCAGTATGATCCATAGGTGGGCTGTAAATCATCAGTATCCTGTATTGGCGTTTGTCTATGGATGTTTTAAGATCGATTTGTACTTTCTTCAAGCATCCATCTCAATGTTTTGAATCGCACATTTCGGCTTATATGACAGGAAATATGGTGTGGATTAGCTGCTCCACCATGCTGTTCGCATGCGGATGTTGAGGGGAACTAAGTAAATATTGATATCCCTTCCTTTCCATTGTATTCTTTCACTCTTTCATGGTTGCATTCTCCGGAAAAACAAATGTCGCATTAAATTCCCTCATAAAATCATTCCAGGTGTGAATTTGTGTTCACATTGGCTTCGTACGAAAAAGGTGCTGCTTCTCGAAACCTTGCTCTGGCTATCTTAATCATTGTAGCGTTTGAATCCAATACCTTGCTTTCCCACTTCTTCTCCATCAAATTCCTCAACATTTTCCAATGTTTGAGGTGCCACTAGCACATTGCTACTAGAGAAATTGTAGGGCTCACTGACTTTTCCGATATTCCTTCCAACAACTTCTCAAAACTTTGTCCCTCCGTGTATTCTCTTATTTCTATATCTCGCTTCCAAGAAATGTATTCTCCATTATTTTTACACGTACTATTATAGTACGTACTGCTGTAGTTTAGGCTACCCATTACCGCTGTATGTATTTTGAGTTGCATAGTTCTGTTGTCATGATTACTCCGTTCGTTTGGTATTCATGTGTCGAGAGAATTTTCACAAATTTACGTTTTATTTTTGTATAAATTTAGGTAAAGAGTTTATTATTTGATTTAATTTATTTAGTGTTAAGTTTTTTTTAATTTAATTCCATTCATTTAGATGTCTAGCGTTTGCTAGTTCTGTTTAATGCTTATTCTACTAGATTTTGTCGGTGAATTGTGCGTTTGCGTTGTAAGATTTTTGTAAAAAAAAACGATTGTAGAGTTTTGTCAAGCAGTTCCTTAGTCGACTATTAACGTGAGTAGACGTATTTTTGTAAATCATTGTTGCATTTTGTAATTCATTTGATATTGAGATTTGATTTCTGTTAAAAATATAGCCAATCAAAGAATTCATTTTGTTATCATTGTTAATATATTGACGTGTACACGTAGGAGATATAAGATCATTTATTATTTTTGTGCAGGAAGATATCTTTAGTTGTTATTCTCTCATTATAGTTAAAGAGTTAATTTTTCCGTTCTTCTATTTTGTTGATTCATTTTTATTTTATCAATCACCTCGTTTGAGTGAGTAGAAGCATTGTGCTTGCATTTAGTTAGCTTTATTCTTGTTTTTACTAGAAATTGTCCACGCTAATTAGTTTGTTTTAATTTGAAAACCACGTGGATTGGTATTGGTAATTTAGGTTTATCTTCCTGAAAAACAAACTTTTGCTTGTATAGGAAATAGCATTCCTCTATTGTAATTTAGAATCAAGTGCAGTTTTTAATTTAGGCCAGAACCTTCAGTTCACGGATTTTCTCTGCACGAGCTGTAATTTACCCATTTTGAATAATAAATTTGTTTGTTATTTATCTTCGTTGGGTTAAAAATTCTGTTCTTTTATGTTATATTGAACCTTTTGATTTTTTCGGGTAATTAAGGAAGTCAGATTCCATTCACTCACAATTTACTTGTCGTGGTTAGATTCAAGTTTTAATTCGCGAGGGTAACTCTGAGGTTAATGGTTTTTTTTAGCGCCCTTTTAAAATTTTATCCATTGAGCTAGCTAATTTAATTTTTGTTTTTCCTTGTAAATTTCATTTTGCAAGTTCATTTAATTCATTCAGTACACAGCAGTACGTTATGCTACTAATTTTTTTTTGATATTTCATTTGCCACAGTCTGGATTTGGCTTTAGAGGCGCCGATGGTTGTGACTGTGGATTTTCTTCGTGAATTGTATGAAATTGGTGCTCCCACTCGAAGCAATCGTACATGGTCATCACGAGTTGCTTTTGAATCAAATCCAAATCCTCTTGATTCATTGCTGATGCTGTTTTGCTGAAACTCACATTAGGTTTCTTCTTCTAGGCTTGCGGTGGTGTTTTAGAGTCTTCGTCAGGGCTTTTTAACCCTCGATATATATCTCCTTATTACCCTTAGTCGTTTGGCTTACTTCTCTGGCTTTGGGTTTATCACTTTACCTGCCTTTGCAGTCTGGTTTATGCTTTCCACTTGATTAGGGTGTCTGTAACTCTAAGTAGAGGCCTTGAATTGGTTGTTTCTGATCCGAGCCAGATGAAACCTGGTTTTTTAACGAGGTCGATACCTACTCCTTTCTTATCCTGACCTGGGGCAGATATTTGGCGGGATTATGTTTTTTCTTGGCTCGATAAACAATTTTATTTTCAACTAGGAACTTTAAACCTCTTATATAGTGGTTCAAATTAAAACCGGTTTATTAGTCACAGAAGCACACACTTACCAGAGGCGGTTGTGTTTCATAATTCCACATCTATTCAAAACACACACAACACAAGAATGCATAAACAAAGAAAAATTCCAATTAAAACCTAAGGCAAAAATAGACCTTATCAATTCATCTCCACTTCAGTCTTTGTCCCGTTTCCCCTCCACTCCCCCCAGTCGCTCGCAATCCAGAAATAAATTTCCGTATATCTATAATTAATTTTTCAGCTTCTTTATCTTCATTTTTAATTACTTCAAGTGAAAACAATGCTCAGCGGCGCAGCCAGAACCCACTCAAGCGCGTTCTCCTTTTTCCGGAGGAATCCTCGATTGCGCCAGGGCTACGACAAAGAGCAATTCGAAACGTACCAACCGGGTAAGGGTGGCTTTGGGGGGATGCAAAACCCGACGATCTTTTTCCGAGGCACTTAATCTGGACGCCGATATTTCAATGTACAAGGGAAAACACTTTTTATCAGATCCTTTCTGTTTTCTCCAGAGGAGAGCTTCCACTATGCGTGTTGTCTTCTCTGTCTGACGCCCTGTCCGTTCAGATGTCGTTTTTTTATATAAATAATCGCCTATTAATCAATAGGTTCGTTTAAACAAAGCGGATCCTGTGAGATGAGACACTCTCATCCATATCTTAATCAAGCGGCCCATTTATCGTACGTCTTTTGTTATTGAAGTTGCAGTTTATAAATGGCGGACGCTTCATCTACGTTTCCTTCTAATTAATGCCGCTCGGGATACTTCCACTGGCGAATAGGTCCTTCCTCCTCTCAGTCCTACCCACTCTTCTATCCCTTTTTACGATATCGTTTTTCTGCACCTTCTATATACCGCGACTGGGCGAAAAGAATAATGAAAAAAGCGCCGAGGAGAAAGGAGAATTTATTTTTAGCGCGCGCTCTGTTCGCGGGAGGTCTTTTATTGGAGATCGGGGATAATCTTGGTTATCTCGGCGACGGCCGTAAAGCCGCTAGGATCGTTACTCGCGGATCGAATGGAGGCGAAACGAATGAACGGATATATTCGCCGGGAATTGGCTGGTGTTGGTTGCGGGAAATGGTATTAGGAGCCGTCTCGGGGTGGTAGTTTAGGGCCGGTGCACTTTTTCGTATTAAATTCGTTTTGTAGAAATAGGAAGCGTAGAAAGAAGTAAACAAATCTTAAAATTATTGGTTGGGCAAGGAGTCCAAAGACTGTAGGGTCGTAATTGATACATAAAATATCCGATCACTCTGTGCTACATGTTACTTTATTAATTAAAGATATTCCTTTCTGGAAGACGTGAGCTGCCATTATCAATCGAAGCTGCAATGAAATCAAAAAAATCAGAAGAGAAATATAATCTAACCATGAAACGTCAATGTCAACCCCACTAAGACAACCCTAGTAGCATTTACCAGGAAAAGAAATTCCAATATTAGAACCATAAAACTGGATGGCAAAATATAGACTGGAGAGCGGGGTAAATATCTAGCCTTACCCTAGCAATAAACTCTATGGAACATACATGACTTGAAGTAACAACAAGGCGAAAAGAGCTCTGATGGTGTGCAGAAACTTTGCAGGGAAAAATTGGGGATGCAATCCAAAAATACTGCTTTGGATGTATACAGTGTATCAGTAGCATGGAGCAAAAGAACTAATCTGGCCACCGCGAGAATTAACCTCTCGAAAGTGTAAAGATTAGCATGTGTATGCATAACGGGGACCATGAGAACCTGCCCAACAGCAACTATTGAAGTAGTATTGGATCTTGCCCCCTCCAATTGTAAGGAGAGGGCATGGCGAAAGAACCGCACTAAGAATGGTCAAGGAAGGAATGATTAGGCATAGGCCTCAATCTCCTGACGGTGATCAAACCTGGATACCCGGGATGATATGTTAAAAAAATTTAGCTTCGTGAAGGAATTCACCATAAAGCTAAGTAACAGGAGCGAGTGGGATCATAACACCATCTTGAACTCCAATAGAAATGCCATCAAATGGTATACTGATGGCTCCAAAACGGCAGAAGGAAAGCTTTCGAAAGCTTGGGAAAATACCCAAGCATATTTCAGGCGAAAATACACACTATTGAAAGATGTGTTCAGTTCAATATGGATAGGAACTATCGGAAGCAGGAGATTTACTCATGTCTGATATCAAGCAACCATCAAGGTGCTGAGCTCATATGAAATCAGTTCCAAGATGGTCTGGGAATGCCTAGGTAAATTAAATGAGCTAGGCAAAAGAAATAAAGTAACCCCCCTGTGGGTTCCGGGTCACACAGGAGTGGAAGGAAACGAAATAACGGATAACCTCGCAAAAAAGGAGCTGGAATGCCTTTTGTAGGGCCTGAACCCTTTTGCGGGTTAAGTACCAGCACAATACTGAGAAACTAAAAATAAATGGAGCAGAGAAAATCCAGTTACTGGGAAAATCTCCAAGGAATGAGGCAAAGTAAAATTCTTCTGGGAACTTGTAACCAGAAGAGGTTTACAGAATGCATCAATTGTGTATTTAAGTGTTCATCTAAAAGCTCAGAGAACAACAGAACCTTCAATTGCTGATCATGTCGATTAGCTTTCAATTGTAGACGAATCGCGGGTTCATTGTAGCACTTGTTCAACCACTATACAGTACAGAAATCATTCTGATGTTTCCAACATCTGAACATCTTAAAACTAAAATGCATTTAAACAATGCAAATCCGAACTCGAAAAATGATATCTTTTGTACATGTACAGTATTAGCAAATATTAAAAACTTAATATTAACATCAGTTGCGTAAGAATTCATTGAATCAGAGTGATAACTCCTTTTTATCTCATGCTGGCATGAAAAACTATTATTCCATTTTTTGTAAAATCACTGACCGCATACAAAACAGTTATATAATTTGGGGACCGTACCCTAATACCCAGCAACGCCTTGTTAAGAGATGAACGAAAAGAATCGAGTCTCGCGCTGGCTAAACTTGAAGTGAATTACGCATGCCTAGCGAATCGTTCTGTCACCTCGCAGTAGATGGAATGAGGGCTATATTGAATTGTTTTAAATTGAAAAGATAGATGTGGAGACAGTATTTTGCAGTAGTTAGACAAAGATAGAGAATTGCGGCGAGTGCTTGCCGTTAGACAGCGGTAGGATACGGATTGGAGATGATATATCGAAGCCTACATCTGACACACAAGCGCCCAGTAGAATAGCATGCGTGTTTATCGACTTTGTTAACTGATAGAAATCATGTTTTTATGCTTCCTTTATCATATTACGACAATCTACAGGTCGAAAGTGCGCTCTCGGTATTATGAATAACAGAGGACTTAAGTTTGACCTCTGTGGAACACCTGAGGTTAGGAAAAACAAATTTGACGAAAATCCATAATTACCAGTCGAAGAGGTAAGACTTTAGCAATGTAATGCAAGCTGGATTTAATCCAAATACATTCAGCTTTGTCAGAAGAATACATGATCTATCACGTCAAAGGCACTTCAAGAGTCTGTATAAAAGTCTGTAATTGTGATAGATCCTTTTTTTAAATGCATAAATTTAAACAGATCTCGAGGATTAGAGGTTATGTCCGCTTGAATGATTTTCAGTTTTACATAAAGATTTCAGTTTTTTGGAACTTGTGCTGATTAAGCTCAGAATTTGTCTTAATCCAGTGTCTTCTATAATACTCTTGGTGTTTGCAATGATGGAAGAACTATATCACGCAAAATATTTAGATTTGGTGCTGCTCGGGATTGAGTTACTAAAACATTATAAATAGTTAATACAAACAAATTATAAAAAAAATATAGACAGCAATTACTTTTCCAAAAACATCCAATTAGACAGAGAGACAAACGGCGTTTCCATTTCACGCACACATACAAACAAAACGACTCATGCACAAACTCGCACAATCATGAAGACGAGGCACCAACATACGCGATACAAGCAACCTGTTACTACGTTGGCAGTCATCAGTGGCAATTTGCTATTAATTTAATTATCAGTGGCGGACGATTCGGCGAACACGTCAAAGTCGGAGCGTCAGAACGAGATGCACTCCACGCCCGTCGCAACGCGTGCGAGGAAGAGCGACGGCTTTAGCGTAAAGTCCGACGGCTCCACCAGGTTAATTCCCATTCGGTGCGTTGTTGCGCGCCCGCTGGACGGCGGGATCGGCATGGCATTCGCCCGCTCTTCGTGTTTATGTATGTAGTCCAGGTATACTGACCATCACGGTCCGACGGAGCCCGATGCGAGAGACGCACAGCACCGACGCGGTGCACCCCTCATTTTTGCAATAAAACCTAGTGATCTGTAAAATTAAATTCCGTAAATGTGCTAGAGTGCGATGGAGGTGGATTTGGGCGCAGACACGCCGAGTTACAAACATCGTCCGGGCCAGTTGGATAGGTGAGCTTCGTCCGTAATGGTGAATTTGAGGATAAAGCTGTTATTGGTGGTCTCCTTGCTTGCTTTTGTATTTAACGTATTGCTTTCCAGTATGGCCGCCCAAGAAGAATTTTGTAAAATTTTTCGAGAATATTATTAGAAAGAGAGAGAGCCAAATTTGATACTTTTTATAGTGAACGGTGATCAAACCTGGGATATGCCCCGGAATGATATGTTAAAAAAAAATCAGCTTTGTGAAGGAATTCATCATAAAGCTCAGTAACAGGAGCGAGTGGGATCATAACACCATCTTGAACTTGAATAGAAATGCCATCAAATGGTATACTGATGGCGCCAAAATGACAGAGGGAACTGGAACAGGAATATATGGGCCTAGAACCACATATTTCGAAAGCTTGGGAAAATATATAAGTATATTTCAGGCGGAAATACACGCTATTGAAAGATGTGTTCAGTTCAACATGGATGGAAATTATCGGAAGCAGGAGATTATCATCAAGATGATCTGATAGTCAAGCAGCCATCAAGGTGCTGAGCTCATATGAAATCAGTTCCAAGATGGTCTGGAATGCCTAGGAGAATTAAATGAGCTAGGCAAAAAAATAAAGTCCTCCTGTGGGTTCCGGGTCACACAGGAGTGGAAGGAAACGAAATAACGGATAACCTCGCTAAAAAAGGGGCTGGAATGCCTTTCGTAGGGTCTGAACCCTTTTGCGGGGTTAAGTAGCAGTAAATACTGAAAAACTAAAATAGAAATGGAGCAAGAAAATCCAGTTACTGAAGAAAATCTCCAGGGAATGAGAAAAAGAAAATTCTTCTGGGAACTTATAAGCAGAAGAGGTTTACAGAATGCATCAACCTGAGCAAGAACAATGTTCGCATACTAACAGGAATACTTTCAGGCCATTGTAGACTGAAAGGACACCTGAGTAAGCTTGGATTGGAAAAGGAATCTGAATGTAGATTTTGTGAGGAACATGATGAAACCCGCATCCTCTCAAACTGCGTAGCACTGTGCAACTCGAAGGCGTTGCACCTGGGAGCATGTGAAATCGAACTTACCGAGACTGGGGCCCTCTGACATCCTACACTTTCTGAAAGGAATAGGATTGGGAGGCCAGCTGTAAAGCAGCAAGAATAGAGGACACAATAGATGTTTTAGGTCGCAGTGTAACACCACCCTTCTATCTACATACATACATAGCGAACTCATATTTCTAAAGAAATTACACGAAATCTGATGAAATGCTTGTGGAGCTCGATTTTACAGAGAAATCGATTGATAAAATCGGTATAACAATATACCATACGACACTCCAATTCCGCCACAAGAAGATAATAATACACTTTTGTTGTTCGATATACAGTTTCATTTTATGCTTTTGTAAAGGACGCCTTGCCGATGTCCTTACTAAGCCTGTTGTTTGCGTCATCTGGAGAGTATGTATGTAGGATTAGGTTACTTACAATACCTTTAAAACAACTAATTCTTTGTCTTTATCTCAGTAATGTAGTTTTTTGGTGCCGGATTCTTCTATAAAACAGTTTAACATGTCTTATTTTTCAAAGTTTTCATACATTTTTAAATTTTTGGATAATAAAACACCAATAGTATTAATCAAAAGTGATATTTCAGAACATTAAGGGGGGTTTATATGGAAGTTCTTCAGAATAATTTAGGCGTTCTGTCAGAAAATATTCCGTTAGCTACTCAACTGATGTGGTTCCAACACGATGGTGCTCCATCTCCAAATACTGTCGAATTTCGTCAGTTTTTGGATGTGTCTTTTCAGACGCTGGATTGGGTGTGGAGGACAGATGACAGATGGCTCCGAGATCCCAGACTTACAAACTGCGATTCTTTTTATGGCGTTTCATTAAAAATGAAGTTTATGAGACGCCACTAACAACACATTGACATGCGGCATCGTATTTTAAAAGCGTTTCAAGTCAAGAAACCAGAAAATGCTCAGAAATGTTCAAAAGTCGTTTGCAAAAGCGATTTCACTTGTAGCGCTAAAAGGATCGCATTTTGAATATTTATACTAAATTCTCTGTATAACGACGGCACTAACACATTAAAGTGTAACGTTGCGAGCAAGACGTTCGATGTGTACGTACGCCATACATTGGATAGAGTAATGTAGTTTGAAAAATGTGCTGACTTATTGATATTCCAGTAATGTTGTGTTTTTTCTTTACCTTTGCTATGTAATTTCCAACGCAGCTTCAGTAAATTCTACATTTTTTTTAATTTCAAGTTTACATTGTTATTATTACTGCAGCCAGTCCCAACTCAGTGAAATGCCGAGGGCAAGGTGGCCGGCGCTTAGCAAATAACGTAGGAGATAGACACAATGATATCCGTATAAAATCGAAAGAAAATTAAATTTCACATCCATTTGTGTAAAAATTGCTATACCGTTCAATTTAAAAAATCAAGGTATCCATGATTTTAGAGTTTTGAAAATTACAGATCCCTATTTAATAACGCTGTAATTTAAACGCAACCATTTTAAAATAAAAGACGTGTGCTGTTTCATGGTTAAGCGAAAATCGCATCTCTCTGACTTTCGTATTTCCTGAGGTATTTCCAAACACCGAAGACAATGCAAATGTAATTTTTTTCAAAAAACGTCATGTAATTCGGAAACGGTACAACTTAGCCCCAACGTATGCCTAAAGTATTGTTATTTAAATTTAACAAGGAATCCCAAAGTGCCATAATATATAGGATGTTCTATTTAAAATAATAAAGTTAGTATCTACTTCAGGTATAACCGGAAGTCCAGTACTGTGAAAATTTAAATGAAATATCCTATACAGTACGGTACATTTTGATGGTATAGACTAAATAAAGTCAAGTAACTGTTATGTTTTTCATGACTGGCTCAATCTCCTTCTGATATTAACCAATCTTTAAAATGTAAACCAAAATCAGAAAGACGTGTGCATATTTAAGCCGGATATTTTAAAACACTTTATGTTTTAACCATTATACTTAATAATAAAACGAAAATGATACTCAAAAATTATATATACAATATAGTCCATAGTAGTGAGGACACTTAAAATACCTTTCAAATCAATAGAAGGTTTAAACCCGAGAAAGAGGTCATTAAATTTGTAATCTAATAGTCACCGTCAAACCACTATGTCAGCCACAAATTAATCTTGTTTAAAATCGATTTAGTTTGAGTTGTTTCGTTAATCGAAACAGGATACGGATGGATCACAGTGCAATTACATTTAAATCATTTTTAATTCGAAAGAATTTTATATAAAAATGCCTGACATGAAAAAAACATCATAGTATGACTGGCGATTCGCATAAATGAATGTGATGAAACTTATAACACGTCATGTTCTCATATTTATTATTAAGTCTATGAGAACATGAAATTAACAGGAAGAATATTTGCAAACGATTCAGTAGAAGCAAAATAAAAATACTATTCTTAAAAAAAAATTACACTTTAGAATACGGCACACCTAACGAATTAATTTATGTACTCAGTATCGCTTTCAACTACGTTTTATGAATTCAATAAGAATACAAAATGAATCACTTTTCCTCCTAAAATATAGTACCTAAAATAAACAAAAAGTAATTGTTTTGGATTACCTTGCTTTAAAAACGCTTTGATAAATTGACACGTATCGCTAACATTATCCTCCACAGTATTTCCTGATCAAGATCTATACTCACTAACATAATTTACCCAATAATAGCCCGTCCCGAAAATATGCGAAAAATCTTAAAACTCAGCCGCGCATTCATCTGTTCTTAATATTCCTCGCATTACTGAATTCCCCCCGAAAAATTCGACTCTGAATCTCTGTAACCGTATCGAAACTTTAACCAGATGCATTCATTCGGCTGCGTTCATAACGCTGAAGCCACAGACGCCCAGTTATTCGACGCTATTTATAAATAAGATCAGTTAGTCACGTCGCGGCCGATAAATTATCGAATTTATCAGGTGCAGACCGATATAAAGATATCATCAGCGGTGGCGTATTGGATGGGTTTATATTCGAGCCTATAATTCGTAATGAGCGTTTATTGAACCTGAATCCTGGTTGTTTCGGCGAAGTTGATCGTCGTTGGCTTGGCCTTTTTGCCGTTGAAGTATCTAAATATACTATTTAAGACGCTTATAACTTGTTCAGTTTGTGTATATCTGCATACAAAACTTACATTTACAGATTTAATTTTTTTAGACTATACAGGGTATATCAAATAAAAGAGTAAATTTTGCTTGGGTGTTAACTACACGACTTAAAGCACAAGCCCCGAAACCGGATTCATCATTAAAAATAAAAAAAAAAAAATTTAGAGCCAAAAATTCTTTAGTCCGGACCTGATGCAAGGAAACGTCATGTTAGGCACCCGCTAAACGTGGTATTACGTATAAATACATTGCACTCATTTAGTATTATTCTTAATGGTATGCCGTAAGTTCATTTAACGTCATTCTGAATAAATAAAAGCCAATCGGCCAGTGTGTGCCCTTGTAAAAATAGAAAAACAGGCATTTTAAATGTCTTCTTTTTATAAAATAAACATTCCTTATTTGTTAAGAGCATTCTACGTAAGTCTACAAAGTATTATTTTTAATATCCTGACAAGACGTTCGAGTTTCACCGGATATGCGACTTCAGTAGTTACAAAAAACCTAAATATTTTTCTTTTGCTTTGTCGAATCGAGAGTTAGTTGTTAATAAACGGTACCACATGAATCTGAGTTATTTCTTTTGCATTTATTTAATCAAATAATGCAAAATGATTTGAATCGAATTACACAGAAATAAATGTAGATGCAGAAAATTTGCAAACACGTCTTTTTACTATGATGTCGCGCGAAAATGAATCTATACATTCCCGCGCTTTTGCCGATGCATCAAGCTTCGATTTTCTATATATGAAATCATGATGGTCCTGAAAAGGATCGTTTTTTCGAGAATGGCAGAATTTAAAGAAAATGTTCAAAGTGGCTTCCACTCCAAGCGGCGCTCCACACAAAACTAACAGCAGTAATGGCTGAATGATAGTGGTATGTGGGGGTATACTCGGGAGAGCATTTAGGTTGGGCACAGGTGCGGCTCTAGCCCACGGCATTTACAAAACATTTTTTTTCTTGTTAATGCTTACAGATAGACCCCCTGTGCATTAAGACTTTTTGGTCGTATATGATTACAGCTGCTACATATTATTATATTTACCTCTATATCTCATACTACCCTGTATACAAGCTGTCCTGCAGTCAAGTGATATATAATAATAAAATGACTCCTTTAGCTTATATAGTGTAACTTTGATATGACACCATTGCTATCTCGGTAAGTATAATCGCTAGTGAATTCCAATATACAATCAGGACTGGTTTGGGAATGTATTCAAGAGCTGAATAGTCTTACAAACAGCAATAAAGTAACTTTGTTGTGGATGCCCGGACATTCAGAAATTGAAGGAAACGAAAGAGTCGATGAGTTAGCAAGAAAGAGATCATCTGCTTCATATACCGGGTGTCCAGCCTAAGATGCAACGGTCCACAGCCGATTTAATATTGTTTTTTTGAAAAAAAATGTTTCAAATAAATGTTGCCTCGAATCATATTCTACACATGTAAAATTAGTTTCAGTAATGGCAGACTTCCGGTTGCACCGGAAGTAAATACTAACTTTATTATTTTAAATGGAACACCCTGTATATTATTGCACTTTTGGATTCCTTGTTAAATTTAAATAACAATACGTTAGGCATACATTGGGGCTAAGTTGTACCGTTCCCGAATTACATGACGTTTTTTTGAAAAAAAATGACATTTGCAATTTCTGCGGTGTTTGGAAATATCTCCGGAAATACGAAAGTTAGAAAGATGCGGTTTTCAGTTTTCGCTTAATCATGAAACAGCACACGTCTTTTATTTTAAAAGTTGTTGCGTTTACATTACAGAATTATTAAATAGGACTCTGTAATTTTCGAACTCTAAAATCATGGATAACTTGATTTTTTTAAATTGAATGGTATAGCAATTTTTACATAAATGGATGTAAAATTTAATTTTCTTTCGATTTTATACGAGTGTCATTGTATCTATCTCCAAAGGTTTTGGAGATATTCGCGATATTTCAGTTTTTCATGATAGATACGTATTGCGAAGCGCCGGTCACCTTCCCCTCGCATTTCACCAGGCTTGGGACTGGCTGCAGTAATACTGGCATGCTTAGAAAGTGGCCAACAGAATACAATAAGATGACTAAGAACAAACAACACTTGAAATTAAAAAAAAAAAGAAAGCACAACATTGTGAACTTTTTCGAGCAAGTGACGTTTTCAGACGAAGCTACCTTCCACAAAAATGGATTTGTGAATCGTCACAGTTGTTGTTCTTATGACACACAAAATCCCCATCGATTTATTGCAGCACATAGTCAGTACAGAAGGTCAGTGAACGTGTGGGCTTATCTTTAGACAACATATCATAGGCTTGTTCTTTCATAACCAACGCCTGATGGGTAGGGTTTATATGGAATTTCTTCAGAATAATTTGGGCGTTCTGTCAGAAAATATGCCGCTAGCTACTCGTCAGCTGATGTGGTTCCGACACGATGGTGCTCCATCTCCCAATACTGTCGAGTTTCGTCAGTTTTTGGATGTGTCTTTTTCAGACCGCTGGATTGGGCGTGGAGAACAATTGACAGATGGCCTGCGAGATCGCCAGATCTTACAAGCTGCGATTCCTTTTTATGGGGTTACATTAAAAATGAAGTTTATGAGACGCCACCAACAACATCTGATGATATGCGCCATCGTATTTTAAAAGCGCTTCAAGAAGTCACACCAGAAATGTTCAAAAGTGCTTGCAAAAGCGATTTCAATTATGTAACGCCTAAAATGGATCGCATTTTGAACATTTAATGTAATATTGTTGTACAAATTCTTTGTATAATGGCGGCACTAACATTTAAAGTGTAACCGAGCAAGACGCTCGACGTGTATGTACGCCATTGCTATCTTCATTTCCAAGCTTCAGTAAATTCTACATTTTTTTAATTTCAAGTTTTGTTTGTTTCCAGTAGTCTTATTGTATTCTGTTGGTCACTTTCTAAGCATGCTAGTATTATTGCAGCCAGTCCCAAGCCTGGTGAAATGGGAAGGTGGCCGGCACTTCGCAATACGTATCTATCATGAAAAACTGAAAAATCGTGAACATCTCCAAAACCTTTGGAGATAGACACAATGACACTCGTATAAAATCGAAAGAAAATTAAATTTTACATCCATTTATGTAAAAATTGCTGTACCATTCAATTTAAAAAAAATCAAGTTATCCATGATTTTAGAGTTCGAAAATTACAGAGTCCTATTTAATAATTCTGTAATGTAAACGCAACAATTTTAAAATAAAAGACGTGTGCTGTTTCATGATTAAGCGAAAACTGAAAACCGCATCTTTCTAACTTTCGTATATCCAGAGATATTTCCAAACACCGCAGACATTGCAAATGTTATTTTTTTCGAAAAACGTCATCTAATTCGGAAACGGTACAACTTAGCCCCAATGTATGCCTAACGTATTGTTGTTTAAATTTAACAAGGAATCCAAAAATACAATAATATACAGGGTGTTCCATTTAAAATAATAAAGTTAGTATCTACTTCCGGTACAACCGGAAGTCCGTCATTACTGAAACCAATTTTAGAATGTGCAAAATATGATTCGAGGTAATATTTATTTGAAACATTTTTCCAAAAAAACAATAATAAATCGGCTATGGACCGTTGCATCTTAGGCTGGACACCTGGTATAGGCGCAGAGCCTATTCTAAGAGTGTCTAGCACAGCATGAAGAGCAGTTAAGAGGTTGAGTCAATGAAAAACAAAAAGAACACTGGAATACTACAATCAGGTAAACTGATGGTAAGACCTTTATTAAGGGACTATCAAAAAGGAAGGCTGAAGACTTACTGCAGCTCAGTGGAAATTACCTTCGCATCATTACAGATCTCCTAACAGGACACTGTACCCTGAAAGGACACATATAGAAAATTGGGATCAACTGGAGATACCAACTGCAGAGTGTGTAATGAGATACCAGGGAACGCTTGCCATATTCTGTGTGAATGCGAGGCTCTGGATCCAAGAAGATAGGCAATTATTGGCAAGCCAAAAAAGAAACCAAGAAATTACTTGTATCAACCAAGCAGAGACCTGTATAAATTAGTGCAGGGTACCAGGATTCTGGAGTGGCTAGTATTATGTAATGGATAAAAGAAATGGGAGATAAAACAGGATAGACCAAGAGGCTGCAGTTCTTCCGGAGACTCCAACTAAGAGATACGTTCGCTTAAATGGGGAAAAAGTAGTTTATTTTAGAGTCTAATCAAAATGTATTATAAAGAGAAAGCAAATTTCAAGCGCTTCCGATCTTTTTTATGTTTCTGTTGTGTTTTCCTGCAGTAAAGGCGGTGGCATCAATAACTGGATAAGAATAATGTTTTGTTGTTCCTATGATTTTTTTTCTAAATGAACTAGAAATAATTGTTACTAATATCACTGAACAAGGATTAAAATTAAACAAAATTGGGATTTATAAAAAAAAAATGTTGTACGATTATGAAGTAAACATATTTGAGGACGCCGGGTAATAGTGTCAGACACATTGAATGTTTGCAAATTATTTCGTAATATTCTCTAATGAATTCTTTACTTTAACGTGAAAAAAAAATTAAAATAAAAAATGTTGTTACCACTTTATTTAGTTTAGAAAATACATCAGAAAGGTAAAAAATATACAGGACTTTATGTAAAAAAGTAAAGTAAAGCCGCAACTTGATGTAATATTTAAACTATCTTACACAATATGTTTCGACCCACTTGCCATGTCGGGTGTAAACGTCAATCCGAAGTTATAAACCAATGAAACAAGTTATAACATTCAAAACAATACTTTAAAGAAAACACATTTAAAAATTTAAATCCTATTATAGTAAAAATAAACGCATTGGAACTACAAGTCTATCATATTGCTAAAAATTAATAATTACATAAGGTATAAACAGTCTGGATTTTTTATCTACTGGAAGTTCATTGGAACAAATCTAGTTCTGACAAGCTTCCAACACAATTGGTTTATAATTCCCTTTAAAGATTTTTTTTTTACTCGCAGAAAAGTCGAATGCAATACGATAAGAGACAATTATAACGTATCCTTGAATATTTCTGTGAAAACAATATTTATAATAAAATTATTAATTATTCGATTCTAGTATTTGAACTATGTTAATCGAAAAATAAATCTATTATTGTTTGTAACGACTTAAGTAGGCAAAAAGTATTTACATTGTAAAGTAATGCGCACATTAGGAAGATAATTGCAGCGTTTGATTCCTCAAATAGAATATCTCCTGACAATTCGTGTTCTGGAATAGTCACCTCCTTTACAGGATCATTATGTGTAGCTATAAAACTAACGTGAGAACTATTATCGATTATACTATTTACGCCAAAATATTTTCTAGTTGTATGATGTACAACTTGTAACGTTACTTCTACGAGGTTCCGTAGTACAGTTCTAAGGTGACACCGCTCACTATATTTAGTGTTTTATTGTATGACGAACAAAAAGTAGTATTTTGCATAGCTTTATACGCTTTAAAAACATACTGCTTCCAGCCAACATATGTCCTGTACGTAACATGGCATCCTGAATACGTACAATGAAACAAAAGATTCGCCCAATGGCAATGTAAATATGAGTACAAGTAATTTTTACGTTGTGTCAAACATTTATAATTACATATTCTGCAGTGAATCACATTGTACATATCTATTTTTGCAGCTACACTAATTATTAAACAAAAGCCAACAGAATTTACGCGAACTCATAAGAAGTGCGGGTCAAGCATGGCGTACATTATGAACGAGATGGATTAAGGTGCGTGCGCAGATTAGGGCAAATTTGGGGCTTATTGAACTTGTTATGAATTCCGAAGGAAAACTCTCTGATCTCTAACTATATTTCTGGTCACCTGGGGCATGCCCAAAAAAATTCAGCAGTGGTGAAGGAATTCATCACAAAGCTTACAATTAGTAACAAGAGCGAGTGGGATCATAACACCAAAATGGAATAAGAATATATGGGCCTAGAACCAAGTGCTTCGAAAGCTATTGAAAGATGCGTGTAGTTCAGTATTGATAGAAATATCGAAAGCAGGGGATTATCATCATGTATGATACTCAAGCAGTCATTAAAGCGCTGAGCTCACACGAAATCAGTTCCAAAAAGGGGCTTCAACATCTTTTGCAGGACTTGAACCCTTTTGCGGAATAAGCAGCAATAGAATACTGAAGAAACTGAAAAGAGAAATGGATTAGTGAGAAAAATTAATTATTGGGAAAATCTCCAGGGAATGAGGCGAAGTAAAATTCTTCTGGTGGGAACCTATAACCAGAAGATTATTACACAATGCACTAACTTTAAGGAATACTTTCAGGTCCATTGTAAACGAAAAGGACTTCTGCATAAGCTTTGATTCGCAAAGGAATTTGAATGTAGATTTTGTGGGGAAAAAGGTGAAACACCCATTCATCTCCTCTCAAATTGCCTAGCACTGTGCAACTCAAAGGCATTGCACCTGGGAGCATGTGAAATCGAAGTGGGAGACTTACCTAACCTGGGACCTTTTGATATCCTACACTTTCTGAAAGGAATAGAATTGGAAGGTCAGCTGTAAAACAGCAAGAATAGGGAACACAATAGGCCCTCCCTTCATACCTACATACTTCTGGACACTTACAGTTTAATTCATACTTCCACCGCAAGTTACGAACTATTTATGAATTAAAGTATAATTATGTAATGTTTAATAACAAATAAAAGTAGTCAAATCAATGCAAACACACCACAGCATCGACAAGCTTATCCGGTTATAGCCTTTTGCATAAATTCACAGTTCTAGTTCCTTTTGGCAGTTTAGTGTAAATATGTCCGTGCCTCAATATGATTTAATAAGAATACCTCTAAATTCAAAATCTCAGCAGTTTAGATTCGAATTGTGCCATTATTAGACGTACAAATCATCGCCACTAGTAACATTTATTTATAATGTCCACAGTTCTCAGTTCCACGCAAATTCATCATTTTGAAATCGTTAGAATTTATATCGCCCAGACAACAACTAACTCATCATCTGAATTTAGATACGCCTAGCTTTGGGCTTTCGCGCGTTTACGTAAATTAAGGCCTTACTCATCGACATCGGAAGATGTTTTTGGACACACACTCGACAAGGGCGAGTTCTCTCGTCCGATTCTGCTTCTGTTGGCCCGACACCTGCCAAATCGTGTATCACAGGAAATAGATCGTGGAAGTGTACAATAATTCTTTTTTACTTTAGTGCCGTCAATGGTATGATTCAGCTGACACATAAAGTTTTCAAGAGTGAGTAATGACACAGTCGAGTGTATTTATTGCGGTGAAATTGCGTACGCTTATTGTGAAAATGTTAAATATATAGGTTGCTCCATTACGGACGAAGTTTTGGAGATGTTACCTCTACAAAAAAGATTCATCTACCTATAATTCCTTTAGGAATTTTCTAAAATCCTTGCTTTATGTGTGCATGCATGTTATAAAAGCAATATATATTGGTTTGCGATCTGATATACGCGATTGAAACTGACAATTTAAACTAGCAAAATTGCTATATGATATTAGGCTGGAAATTGTAATTGATACATCACGCAAATTAAGGTTACATGCTTGCAAACATCGTAAAGTTCATATCTTTTAAATAATGCGATTTTAATGTTATAAATTCTTCAGATTTCTGGTTTTGTCCAGAGAAATTTTTTGAAAATATACTTGTTTTTTGACTTAATGATGAAAGTCCTATTTTAATAGTATGATTTAGTGCGATTAAAGGTATTAGAAATTTATTTTTATTTGCTTAGGGCTCTATCTGCAATTATATCCATTTTTTTCTATGAATTAGGTAATTAGTCGAAAAATTATTAAGGACAACTTAGGACGGAATGTAGTCAAGATGTTATTGTTCCCTAATGAATTTTAATACAGGGTGATTCTTAATATATGCGACAAACTTTAAGCGCTGATTCCTGGGGTTATTTTGATCATAAAAGTTCATAAGAAAATATGTCCAAAATCGCTTAGTTCTAAAGTTGTACAATGTTTAATAGTAAATTAACATAATTAATGTTTTTATTATAAATTAACAAAATAATTAGTAAAACAAAATTAACTTATACTAACTGTTGAAAATGACCGCCCCCAACTGCAATACAAGCTTCTATCCTCTGTCGTATTGACTGGCGAGTCCGTTCTAAAATACCAGGGGTATTTCGAATTCTTTGAAAAGCTGCGATAATACGATTTCTCAGTTCATCGACATTTTCAATGGGAGTCGTATAAACTAATGATTTAAGGTGACCCCAGAGAAAAAAGTCCAAAGAATTTAAGTCTGGAGACCGAGGAGACCACGGTTGTGGACCTTTCCGTCCTATCCACCGATCTGGATACGTATTGTGCAAAAACTCGCGAGCAACTAAACTAAAATGCGCTGGAGCACCGTCATGCATAAAATACATTTGTAATCTTAATTGCAACGTAACTTCTTCCAGTAGTAGGGGTAGCTCCTCTTCAAGAAAATTGCGGTATATCTCGCCATTTAACCGCATCGGTAAAAAATGTGGACCTATCAAGTGATCTCCAACAATTTCGGCCCACACATTGACAGGGAATTGATGTTGATGACGGGCATTCACTAGTTCGTACGGATTTTCTTCGGCCTATATGTGATTATTATGAAAATTAATAATCGCGTTTCCAGAGAAAGTAGGCTCGTCGGTGAAGAATATTTGAGCCAAATAGTCAGGATTTTGTGCGATTTTGTGTTGCATCCATTGCCAAAAAACCACTCTTTGCGGAAAATCTGCCGGCAAAAGTGCCTGCGCTCCCCCTTTGAATATGATATGGATACAACAGTTGATCTTTCAATATTCTCCAAATTGTGGCCTGACTAATGTTTAAAGCAAACGCAATTTTTCTGGTGCTTGTAGTAGGATGTTCCTCAATTTTATTTAGTACCATTTCTTCAACTTGTGGAGTTCTCACTGTAGATGGGTGCCCGTTATCAGTCGTCCGTATCTTTTAAATTCCCCGGTTCACTAAGACGTTGGTGAAGACGGGCAAATATTGAATGATGCGAAATGATACGGTTCGGGTATCGTTCTATATAAAGACGTCTAGCAGCACGCGAATTTCTATTGGCAAGGCCGTAGACGAAATACATATCACACATCTCAGCATTCGTGTAATTCATTTTAGAAAACAGAGACAGGAAATAAGCTGAATGAATACTCTGATAACTATTGACAAATATTGAAATGACAAATAGACAATTCCCTCTCAACATAATAGTTTTTGAAGAACCAACTGTGATATTATATCGTGTTAGTCATAGTTCATAATTTATTATTAAACATTCAATAACTTTAAAACCAAACCGTTTTGTACATATAATCATATGAACTTTTATGATCAAAATAACCTCAGGAATCAACTCTTAAAGTTTGTCGCATGTATTGAGAATCACCCTGTATAATTAAAGTTTATTTACCTGTCCGTCAACGTGTTACAGCCTATAAAAGGTTGTGAGTCATAGATAAATAAAGTCATATCGTAGAACTTTGTCTTGTGAAATGTTAGGGAGTTTTTATGAAGCTTTATATCACTGTTTCCAGTTGTAAGGGTGATTGTAAGCTTTGTTAGTTTCTTGTGTTTTTGAATTTTCCTTTTCGAATTGCCGTATTGTGGTCATTGTGAATCTGCCTATTATACATGTGGTCCTGCATGATAAGATTATAGAATTCCATGCGCGATCCACGGAACTGTGACAAAATCGACTTCCTGAAAAAGTATTTGAAAAGTATTATGAAAAGAACGATTAAAGGTGGCGATGTAGTTTTCTTTGATGGTAATGTAAATATATTTTTCAGCTTGTTTTTCCGATGTTTTATGACATTAGTCGTATTGTTTAAATAATGCCAGTATCACTAGCTGAAATCCTACATTTCAACGTGTCAACATTTATACTTTTCAATCGTAAATTCCGAAGTAATAATTCATAATTCACAATTGCCAATTCATAGTTCGTAATTAATAATTCATAATCACAATTCATAATTCATAGTTCCTGATTCATTATTCACAAAGTTTTAAATATTTCAACTGGTTCCAAAATGTTTATTTCCTTTTTACCTTTTTTACTGACTACCACCTGAACTAATGAAGAATGTATCTTCACTGAGTGAATTAGATAATACAAAACCATTCGAACAATTTACTTGATCGGAAATTCGGTTCATTCCACTATTCGAAATTGATTAATTTATTACGACACATGACCGTTTTCCATTAAGATCTATCATTAGTTCTTGGAATTTGTAATAGATGTAGTAGTCCAAAAATTATAGCACCAAAAACGGGTTCGCTCCGCAAAAAATCCTGATAATTGAATTTTCGATTGGATTATGTCAGAGGGTATCCCCTAAGTATAAAACCAAGTTTGTGTCGTTAGCCGCCATCTTGAAAAACGCCTTTTTGCAAATACCTCGGAAACGGTGAGTTTTACGTTAAAAATTGTAAGAAATTTTTTTGTAGAAGATAAAATAGAGATTATAGAGATATTTGAAACTTTCTTCTCTATTGTTAATATTTGCCGAGATATAGTCGATTAAAAAGACAAATTTTTGTTTTTGGAAAATATCTCGATAATTTTTGGAAATACGAAAAAATATATAATGATCAAAGTTGTAGAGCATAACATTTTCTACAATTTTTGTATAAAACTTTTTTTTGTTAAATCGATAGTTGCTGAGTTCTAGCGCAATGAAAGTTGCCGTCAGGTAAAGAAAAACAGTGATTATGGGTAATACGTTACTATAGCATACCAAAAAAAAGTGTAATCGAAGAATTTTATAATTGAGACGCTAAAAATAATATTTATCATAAATAAGAGGGATATGGGCTCACTAAAGTAGATGGATATGTTTGAGGGTGATTATGTATTTAAGCATATAATCGTGAATACTTTCTTATCATCTTGTTCATAAACACATATTAATACTTCATGCGGATAATCAAAAGAAAACTGCCTCCATTCCTCTCATTTTTCTTATCCCTATTTGACGTTTGCGCCCTTCCTCATCCCCATATATTTTGAACCACCGCCAAGAAGTAATTAAGAAATGTATTTAAAAAAAAAACCTCATTCCTGGACGGCATTTCTCGCTCGAAGCTCTGGTACATGGGAGCAGATACCGGGAAAGTTGCAGCCATATATATTCTTTATTCTCCTTATAGGAAATGGCCTTATGTTTCATATCAGATCCAGCTATCCGACGGCGAAAGCGACTTCCCGACTCTGCCAACTCTCCTCTCGCAATTCTTCGGATCTGCTCCTCAGTGGAAAGGAGAAGATCCGAAGAGGATACGTGCGGGAAAAATCGGACGGGATGGCGCGGGACATTACAGCTTCTTTGATAATCCATACTTATTACATGTTCTTATTCTTTTTCTTGTGTTCGGTCGATGATAAACGATAATAGGTTAGGCAAGCGATAGATGGTTAGTGCGAAATTTGTAAAGGAAGGGAAGGAGAGAAGGAAACAGCGCTGCCGCCAGCGTCGGGGCTTAATGCGACGCGCCGTTTTCGGGGGCGGTGGAGGGATTTTCGCCGTTCCTTGCAGGTGAGGGCGGTGGTAGGTGGTAAATTTCGCGGAAGAAGCATTAAAGGAAATTTACTACGGCGAATTCGCTGTATACGCGATGTATATGTTTTTGGGTTCCGGTACTTATTGTCGGTGGCATGGGGAATTGATTTGGGAAGGAAGGTTTGAAAATATGTTGGATGCGTCTTTGTTTAGTATTAGAAGTTCTTAAAGGAGTATAAAACCTTTGTAACAGTAAAAGACTCATTAGAAATTAATGCTACACACTAAAATATTTTTGATAAAATTCCTGTACGATTTTGGGGCAATTTTTTGCTCCTAAGACCGTACAGGCATTTTACTTTTAGAAGTAATTTTCCTAACTATACTTTTCGTAGGCTTTTTCATGTAACCTGGAATATTCATAGTGAAATTTCGAAATGTGGGTAACTTTTCCAAGATTTTTTCATATAGTCTGGAATACTCGCAATTAGATTCCTAAAGTAGTGATAATTTCCATAGAAGTTTTACTTGTTTAAAAGTAAAATTACGAAGAAAATTTTAAAATTTCTAATTTTTTTGAGTAGAATGACGATTCGAATAGTTTATAAAGATCCTTGACATTGTTTTTTTTTGAAGGAGTTAGTTCTTGGGGTCCGAAAAAGCTTCTGAAAAGCTCGCGATGAAGTTAAAACCATTACTGGGTTGGTAACTGGACACTGTCCTCTGAAAAAGCATCTATACAACACAGGCCGTGTAAGTGAACCGTGGTGTAGAAGATGCGAACTACAGGAGGAAACGAGTTTACATGTAATCTGCACATGTGAGGAACTGAAGGTACTCAGGCAGAAATATTTCGGGAGAAATCTATTGGAGCCCTCGAAGGTCCTCAAGTTTCCACTGGGCAAGATACTGGGCTCTATAGAATCAATAGGGATGGTACAATGAGCACCAAGCTGAAGTGCCAGGACATAACTTGAATGAATGAAAATGAATGAAGCTCGCGATCCTATTCATTACCGGGCATATCCAAATTTTAAAATTAAATTCAATCTTCTTTTGCTAAATTCTGTAACTTTCCCAAGTTTGAAAATTCGAGAACAGGAGAACAGGAAGTAAAAGCTTTCTTCGCGAAGTGATTCTGTTTATGTGTTAAAACCGTTCGAACAAATCCTAGAGGTTGTCATAAGCTGTTAATACGGAATATTGGGCTGCTGTAAGCTTATTCTGTTCCAAAAGGTTAGCTGGGTAGCCATCGCTGACTACCATCACTTTTACGGAGAAAACTATCTCTCTGAAGAATAAACGTTCCAATTTTAGCTTTTTGTTCCTCGATATGTTGGATGACGCATTTCCTTCGACCGTGGTCGTTTTTCGAATCCTGCTTGTGCTTTAACCGTCCGCATAGCCTTCTTTGGCTCTTTGGGCTTGGTTGCCTTCTTGGGTTAATTGATTGGCTACGCCTTAGTGGCACTTTCCTGGCGTTTTTGTACCGCATGAGGTTGTCTTTGATTACAATTCTTCTAATCTCCCTGCTACACCAGCTTTTGCACTTTGATACTGGATATACCTGATAGTAATGCTGTTCGGATTTCATCATCGGATATTAAATTAACTTAACGTGGTCATCCATCAAGCTTCTCCAGTTTTGAAACATCCTCTTTTGTATTTTCCCTGTTCTGTAATTTTGGGAAGCATTTTTTTTTAAAGAGTTGTGATCATTCCTGAGTGATCCTACGAGTAGCTAGGAAAGATTACTTTCTACTAAGATCTGCTGCTGTAGTAAGACATTAATACTATGCGGTGCGTTCGCTGCCCCAAGGTTGGACTTGTTGGGACAGGTCTTCTATCAAGCCAGACATCCCATCAGCTTAGCCTGCCATCTTAGATTTTAGGCTTTTAATTAATATTGCGTCTTGTCCGCCAGGGCAATCAAGCCAAAGGAAATGGCATAACAGTCGCATGTGAAATAGTTTTACTCTACGACTGGCACCGTTATACCTTGTGCACACCATTAGCTATGACACGACAGCTTAGTGAGAAGATTTTTCGACCTTTACTGGTTTAGTCAGAAATGTTCTGCTTTTAAGTAGTACCCCGAGTAGGATGGAGTTTTATACCTCGCAGTGCGATTGACAGCAGGAAAAGATATGCCTAAAAGGACTAAGTTGCCTTTAGCCTACTGCTGGCCTCGTTCACACAACGTCTATCTTGCTTTGATATTGGTTCACAAATAGGTCATGGATGTTCAATACGTCTTCATTTCACCGATATTCCAACGTATTTACGACAAGACTTTGCAGCGGCCACATCAAAACATTTTTTTTTTAATTCATTCAACCATTTTCTTTGGATCATTTTCTATCATAGATGTTCAGATTTTTAAACTGTTCTAGAATCCTCGAAATATTGTTTGACAGGACTTCATACGTGTTACTTGCCATCCAAGCACATTCTGTTAAACTTACTTTCATCTGACTATAATACATTTTTGCCAAAAAGACAAGGCTTTATTAATATGCTCTTGAGTGGACTACAACCTTACCTTTTTATTTTTTTAAAGACCTATTTAACCTTACTATACCTTCGTTTTATTTATTTGAATGTCTTGAGTCTTAATTCACATGAACATCTTTTAATTGCGCGTACACTCAAATTAATTCTATGATTTTCCCAGATATCGTTTTGCCCGGCATCGGTAGAAGGATTATCTTCTGCGAATTCTATAATTTTATAATTAGGCTGATGGTTTAGTGGCTTATACGCTTGGCTATCACTCGCGACGTCCTCTGTTCGAATCCGACGGACTGCTCTTAGAGTGAAGTTTTCGTGGTTTTCCTCAGTTCTTGGCCAATGCTGAGAGACAAACATCTTAAGTCGCCCCACGTGCGCAGGCGTAATAATAACTCATGGCTGGGCCGATGCCTCTGTGATTGGTGAAAGCAGTTGGGGATGCCAAGGTTCATTAGTATTACATAATTTTTTTTTATGTCCAATAGCATGAGATACATTTTCCT
This sequence comes from Protaetia brevitarsis, assembly GCA_004143645.1. Classification (NCBI taxonomy): domain Eukaryota; kingdom Metazoa; phylum Arthropoda; class Insecta; order Coleoptera; family Scarabaeidae; genus Protaetia; species Protaetia brevitarsis. The sequence goes on along the minus strand of RXPK01001860.1, from coordinate 63,864 downwards.
TGAGCAATTGATTGTTTTAGTTATTTAAAATAATAGTTTTTTTGTAATTTAATCCCAATTCAAGAATATTGGTAATACTACCATAATCAAAGCTATGCTTATGGTAAGATAAGGCACATGCGTGTTTTCCAATGTAACTGTATACCTCATCTTCCTGCTTGACACTGCGAATTTCGTCTTTAGGCTTAGTAAAAATACTGCTATGGTCAACAAGTTATTCTTTGCAATTCGTATAGTTGTAAAGCGTTTCTATGAAGGGAGGCTATTGTTTATTATCTACATATATTTGCTACTTCTACGGCTTCTTTCATAAGTAAAATGGAGTATTATTTTTAAGTCATGTAATCATAGGGATTCGCAAAAATTGGATTATGATAAATTAATATTTTGCTTACCATTGCTACTACAAAATCAACACTTTCACGGACGCATTTTAAATAAAACGATATTGCTTGAATCTTACAAAAAAAAAAAAACGCAAAAAGCATGAAAAGATATATCAAAGAAAACAACAAGAAAACGCGTTGTCACCCCTCAAAAAAACGCAAACGACTTACTGAAATGCACAGACAGACAAAACAGGAGGCGCGTCGCCGTTAATACGGCCGTATATAAAATTTCCCTTGATTAAATTGTTTCGAGATTTATGAGCGAAGCGATGTGCGAACGAAAAATGGAATGCCCGTTAATTCGTTGAGCGAAAACAAGCTATTTTTCTTCAAAATCGTAGTTTGAACCGTCGCTTATACGTTAATAATACAAAAGACGTGAGTACATGGGAACATTTAAGAAATAAAGGTAATCGAAATTTTGCCGGCGTTAATGCGAGAGTGTTGACCGCTTTGGTCGAGTGACGCCGGTTGGTTTCCGTACTGGTGCACATACCGCGATACTACATTCTGCAAAGGATTTGTATTTATTTTCTTATTTTATCCGTTTTAGTTTTGCCTGTAATTTTTCGTAAGAATCTCATTTCAACACTTTGCAGCCTGCTTTCTTGGTTGCTTGTCATTGTCCAGGTCTCTGAACCATGTGAAAGTATCTGGATGGCCACATTTTTAATAGTTGGGTCTTTGTTTGTCTAGGGATTTCTTTTTTGTCTAAAAATTTATTCTTTATGCTATTAAAAAGTCTGCCTCCAGATGCTATTCTTTCGCTTATCTCCTTTTCCAGTCGTCCATCTTCTTACTTGTGTGGCCAAATATTTGAATTTGCTGACTTGTTCTAATTTTGCGTCTCGAAGTTGTATTGTATGTCTTTTGTTATGGTTGCCTGTAATCATTGTCTTAGTTTTGCTTATATTTTTCTTTATATTTATGGTCTCCAGCTTTTCTTTATATATTTTTATATTTTGGTTGCACCATGTCATGGTCATCTGCATGAGTGAATTCGGAAACTTTTATTTCGTCCAGCTTCCAGAGGCCCCGTTATATTTTTTCACCTGTTTTTTGCCTCTGTTATTGTCTCATTTAAGACGATCGTGAACAAAAGCGGGCTGGAAATGCAACCTTATCTTACACCATTAGTTGTTTCGAACATCCCCAATGCTTCGTGTCGGACTATTACCTAGTTCTTAGTTTCTTTATAGAAACTTTGTGTTGCAACTATTAGGTCATGTTGTACTCCTCTCTTATATAAGATTCGCCATATATCACCTCTTTTAACTTTATCAAAAGTTTTTTTCCAAATCCACGAAGCTCAGATGAATGTCCCTTTCCCGTATGTTGGCCTTCTGGATGATTTGACGCAATACAAAAATAGCATGCACCACTCCCCTATTGGGTCTGAAATCGAACTGCGTATCTTCAATAGTATTTTCTAACAGGTGTCTTAGGTTTGTATCTAATATCCGTGCAAAGGTTTTTGCAGCTGTGCTGAGAAGAGTAATGTCTATATAGTTGTTACAGTCACTTACATCTCGCTTCTAGTATATAGGTGTTGCTATGCATGTTCTCCAGTCTTCTGGTGCTTCACCTGCCATATGGTATACTTTATTAAGCAAATGTACAAGTAGCAAGTACTTCATCTGCTTCATCTCCTTGTTCCTTCAACATTTCGGCTGTTATTTTGTCGTGTCCAGGTACCTTCCCTCGTTTCATTTTCTTTATACCTTGTTGTAATTCTTCTTTTGTTATTTTTTTCGATAGTTCTTATGTTTCTATCTTTTTTTGAGTTGTTTACCATTTTTGTTTGCCTTTGCTCAACTGTATCTTTCCCGTCAAACTAATTTTTTGAAGCATTGCCTCCATCTTTCCATAATTTGTTATCTCCAGTCCGTATTTCTCCATTTTCTTTTTTATGTTTTTCAAAGTTCATGCTCTATTTTTCCTGAGTTCCTTAATATTCAATTTTTTGGTTTTTTTTATGAGTTTTATCCATTTTTAGGCCGAAACCTATCTATGACTTTTCCTTGCTTTTCTTTACTAAATTCTTTATATTTTTTTCTTTCTATTCACATTCTTCATTATGTTTTTGAGTTCTTGTGGACAGGTACTTTTTCTTTTTTTGGTTTTTAATGCTTATAGCATCTTTTATGCAGTTGGACCATCGTGTGTTCTCTTATTTCTATGTTCGAAATTTTAGCTTCCCCACAAGTCTGCTTTTAAAAGAGCTTCTTTATATGTTTTCCACATTTCCTGCACCAGCCTTGTCAAAGGCAGTAAGTAAACTGCATGATTCATAAATAAGGTAGTTTGGGCTTAAATGTATGATCCACCAATTGGCATGCCGTATTCTATTTATAATAATAATAATAATACTTTATTACGTCCAACATCAAACAAGCCAATTACAGGGCGAAAATTAGTAAATTGATGGCGTTGCAGTAACATAATATGGAAATAAAGATCATGATCCTAGTATAACAAAGAAAATCAAAGGTATTACATGAAATTTGAAACTAACTTAAAAATACAAAAGGCACATATTCTTAGATTCAAATATTAAATATCCATATCATAATACAAAGTGCAAATCAAAAGCTACATACACAAAACAGCACTCACTCACAGTCCGCATACAGTTCATTGAAGTTTCTTGTCATATGAGATATTGGGGGATTTTACCGACACATTAGTTCGCGCACGGGGAACACGAAACGTGTGGTATTCCGTGTAGTGAAAAACGGTATATTAAAGTCTACCAAGGCAAGCAGTGAGAGGCAATCCACTTTGTATAAGTATATTCAATAAGAACTTGGCACTGTAGTAAGTACGTTGGTCGGATAAGGAGTTGAATCCATGAATACTGCGTAGCGTGGCATAATCGGAGTTGCGTTCAGGATATGTTCCAGTAACTCTATACGACAAATATTTCAGAAAGCGCTTTTGTTTTCTTTCAATTGCTAAGTGTTGAAAAGTGTAGTAGGGATACCATATTATAGAACAATATTCAATACGGCTTCTGACAAGCGTGCAATATAATGTTTTCATAGTCTGGATATTGTTGAAATTTCTACAAGTTCTTATCAGAAAGCCTAGGTTTCTAGAAGCAGAGAGACAAATAGACTCTATATGTTCGTTAAAAGTCAGATGGCAGTCAAATATTACACCAAGGTCTTTCATCTGCGTGTGTCTTATTATAGACTCCGAATTGATAATGTACGTGTGAACCAGTGGATTTACTATTTTGGAAAATGACACCACAGCACATTTATTGACATTTAAAGATATTTTGTTCTCTATTCACCGTTTTTCCACCTTGCATAGATTTTCTTGCAAATTGACACAATCTTCAACAGTGTTGATCACATTGTAAATTTTCAGATCGTCAGCATATCCTAAGCATTCACATGTAAGGGACTGCAGAAGATCATTAATATATATATTAAATAGTAGGGGTCCCAGATTGGACCCTTGGAGAACACCAGAGTCCATAGGAAATAATGCTGACGAATATCCATTGTAGAACACGTATCCTTGTCTCTCTGACAAGTAAGACGTCATCCACTGGGTAAAAGACGGACTGAAGCCAAAACCATCTATTTTCGTCAAAAGAAAGTTGTGGTCGATAGAGCCAAATGCTCTGCTAAAATCAGTGTATAACACATCAACTTGCTGACGCCTATTTATAGCTGATGAAATGTACTGTGTGATGCAGGCTAAATTAGTAACCGTGGAGCGACCAGCCATAAAACCATGTTGCCGGGTAGATAAAAACTGATGTACGTTTCTGTAGATTCTGTTGTATAGAATATATTCCAAAATCTTACCAAAATTTGATACTATACTAATTGGCCTGTAGTTATTAAAGTCACAACGATCACCGTTTTTGAAAATGGGTATCATTTTGCTTATTTGCCAAATGGTCGGAAACACTGAGGTACGTACAATTAAGTTATAAATAAGGATAAGCCAAAGTACCACACAGTCACGCACCAGGAAGCCAGATATTTGATCTTCGCCTGTAGTCATGTCATCACGTATCCTTAAAATACTTTTTAAGATCTCTTCCTGGCTAATGCTTCCCACATCAAACGAGAGATTATAAGTGAACGTCTGAGAAACATTATTGTAATGCATTTGCGCATGGGTAGAGCAATGTAAGCATCCAAAATCGGGACGAAAAATAATACATGAATAAATCATCAATTAATCTGTGATTGTACTTGCTGCTCTAGCTGAGATGCAGATTATCTATATATCAACGAAATAATTATCTTTTGAAGAAAAGAAATAAAATATTTATACATCTACATTTAAATTCGTTCGATACGATGATTTCTCGAGTGTATCATCGTTATACGAGCCGTACGTTTTTCTTCGGCGAATTGAGCCATCAAATTCGCCCCATTTAGCCCGGAATTACCCCGGGAGACTGCGAGCGGAAGACAATTATCGCAATACGAACCATAGATTCCGAATATCTCCGAAGATCGTAAGATCAGGTTAGTCTTTAATACTTCTGTAGCACGAAAGTCGCCTATTTACTATCCGAAATACATCAGGAACTGCCTACGCCGCCGCCACTCACCCTCGCCCACAGCACCTTCTGTAGAACAATGGGCCGCGCTAAATTAGCCGCTTCTTCCATTGCGTTCGATACAGGCATTCGAACAGAGGGCACCGATTAAGTTTTATGCGTTCGCCTACGTAAAACAGGGGCGAGCGGGTGGCGGAGGAAGGGGATGAGGCGGTACGGGGCTGTTCGTTCCTACCTGGATAACGCTCGAGGAAATTTTCGGGGGGAAAAGGTAATATATTGGAAATGTATTAACCTTTAATAAAGACGACCATATTATCTATAGTCTGAGATAATGAACCGTGGAAATAAGTCACCCCTTTTGGCGGTGCTGCCGCTGTTAGTAGCGATTTGACTTATGGCTTTTTAATAGGGGTAGCAGGACTAAGCCTTCTGGGGGGAAAATTGCAGCGAGTGATTAGGAAAGGATTAATCGCAGAAGTGGCAAATTGATAATTGATTGCGAAGTTTCTGCGTTTTGTTTTTTGTAATTTGAAATTAATTTCTTATACAATTTGGATGCAGAAGTTTGATTCTTTTATTGCGCATAATTAATAAGAATTTATTCCAGAGCAGCTATACGTAGTACATGAGATGAAATTTATCATATAAGTAATTTTTCCCTATTTACACATACGAGCATATCTTTTTTATTAGCAGCAGTTCATTTAGATTGAATTTTGTTTTTTAGGTACATATATTGTTATTCTTCTCATATTCTTGACTTTAAATTTCACCGTTTTTGCAATATACAGGTGGTTTATTTGGGAATGTACCAATATTTTAAAAATCGACAGATCATAGCAAAAAATCAATTTCTAAGTGGAAAGCTTAAAAATGTAAGGAAGCCGAGATATCTTTAATGTTACCTTAAATATTGTTTAACTACCGCTGATATTGAAGTTTGACACCGCTTATTTATTAAAAAAACAGACGCTACTCAAACGGCAACGTTGTAAAAACAATCACATGGTAGCGAGAAATGAAGCATAATATTAAACAAAACATAATCTTCTGATCTAAACTAATAAGGGAACAGCTAGCGCCAATAATCTGATGAATCTGGATAAATATACTTGGTGCATCATTTAGGTGTGTTTACATTGCTAGTGAAATGGATCGAGTTCGTTTTATAAAGATATCTACTACGATACGTGTCAAAGACTTACGCGAAAGATAGATACGTATTGATTTTATGTTTTGTGCTATTTTCAAAATGTACAATAAATTGATGTGTCCACATGTGCCTGTAGAAGTGTGGTGTAATGTGTTGCATTCTTTGATTTTGTGGTATATTTGCTCCAAACAGAATGCAGCTAAAGTTAAAGTTTCTATATTGGAGGATCTGCTAGATATCGTTTTACTGGACGTTGCATTCTTCAGATGTGCTCGTTTATTGTGTGGAAAATATAGAGTACAAGGTGTAAGTTAGTTAGTTTAGAGACACTTTAGAGAAAAGTGCATGTTCTTGTGTGTTCGTCAATTAATATAAAGCAAAAACGGAACATAGATATGACCTAAGGTAACTGTAACCCAGTGCAACTGTGATTAGTTGTCTTGTTAAACTAAATGTGAGCAGCATCGCCACAACCTGTGATCATTTTTCTTTCATTTGCATTGTCGCTTATTAAAAGAAAATCTATTCCTTCGTTTGTTAGTATTTGGGTTTTAGGCAGGTTGGTTATGATTGTGACATGAACCCTCCAGAAATAAGCGCAAAATTGTTCACTGAGCTAAAATTTGTAGTGCAGTTAGTTCAAAGTTCTTCCGAGGAAGTAGATAATTTAGTGCAATTACAAAGAAATCCATCTATTCTATTTTTAAAGAGGCTGTCAAAATAATTTTGTAAATATCCACTGTTAGTTGAATAAATATGACTAAAATTTGATTTAGAAACGTAGTAATAATGTTAATAAATCCTGAAATGAAATATTATTCCTGTAGTATTCTTTTCCTGTTACTTTAAAAAAGATTTCATATTCATCTCTTGTCGTATCTTTCACAACAATTCCTTGACCGGCACAGTGGCGTTGGGTTAAAATCAAATATGTATACCATTTATTCCCCCGTAAAAAATAATCCTTGGGATTTTAACTCGCGGTTGCCAAATCTTTAACTATATATGTATTAGTAACTGTTGAATACAGATAGCTATTATACCAAATACTACCAATCGCATACGTTTTTCTTAGTTCATCAAATATACTGTTTATATAACAAAACATACACATTGTACTATCAAAGGCAAAAGTCTTGACTCGAGTTTGACATAAGTAGAGATAGAATCAGAGTTTCTTCAGTATTTCAATATTTCTCTCTTTAATTTTGAGTCAAGACTTTTATCTTCTTTTTTGTCGATTTTATTTTATTTTATCTTTTATCGATTTAAGTAGAAAACATAAAATATTATTATATTTTATATTTTATATTTTACATTTTACATACTCATAACGATAGAATTGATTATTCTCTAGTTACGTTGTATATACCTAACAATATTTATTATATAAGTGATATTACTTGACAAACACTGATTTGCATTGTGATTTTACAAAACCAATGTTGAAACCGTCTTTTTCCATTATTTTTTAATGTACTTTTATGAAGAATGAACAATTAAAATAATGTTATTCATTATCGAGATCAAATCTCCGATGTGTACAGATATAAAGGAGTTTCTTTAAATGTGCCTATCAGTGATCATCAAACTGCACTTGGTACATCCTTTAATTATCTTCTAAAATCTATACAAGATATTACATTTATATATTTATTTATATAATACAATTATTATAGTTTATTATTAATTTTTAATTTATATATGTATTGAACAAAGTATTAACTAATTAGTTCGAGCATTTGGTTCATATGTAGTTCATATTAAATTTCATTTTTTATCCTATTTCCTAATAACAGCAACAAAGTGATATTTTACATTTAGAAAAAGGCATTATAGGAATTCATAATTCTACCGGATACAACAAAAAAAAATATATCAGTAGAAGCTTCATGCGTATTAACAAAAAAGGTGGGTCTTTATTCCGTCGAGGAATAGCAAAACACTTCGTTTTTAAAAGCCAACCTTGCGTAACACTATATTTATTTACCATATAACATTTCTAAATGTAGGAACTTATATGTATATTGTGCGTGAATCGACCGGAATAGAGGTCCAAAATCGGCACAAAAAAATCTTGCATTGAATGAACTACACTGTTGAAAATATTACGGTGTTGGCGTTAATTTTGCGCTAGTCAAATATTTTAGTGTTGATTTTTCCAAACTTTGCCAGACGAGTTGACTACGCGTATTGAATAGAACAGAAATGACTAGAATTTCGTGTGAATTCTTTGTTCAGATATGAGGATTTACTATTTTTCTAGACATTCAGAAGCGTCAACCAATCAGAATTTTTCCCTCGGATAAAAATATAGAAACCCCACCTATTCTAATACAGTATTGCATTATGCGCACCACCTGCATTGCACGTGTATCTGTTCGTTCGTGTCTGATTCTCCGTATTAACATATCCAAACAAACCACCAAATGTGACTGACTTGCAAAGTGTAACCTCGTGCATGTTATTAAACGTTAATTCCAGTGGGAATAAAAAATTTCAACATCTTAAAGATGTATTGGGAACATCTATTTACGCAATTAGTTTAGACTTGAATCAAATAGCATAAACATTCACTTAATTTTATAATGGTTCTCAAAAAATCATTTTAAAATTGGTACGTTTAGTTGAAACCAAAACTTGTGAATGAGTGGTTTTGCATATTTATAATTGAGAAAACGTCTTAAAGGGAGAATATTATAGCACTAAGAAATAGGAGTTGCATATTAAAAAGACGTTGTGTTTAGAAAATGGTGTTAAAACACCCGATAGATCGCATTCATTTAGTTAAACAGCTAGTAAATTTGTCTAGTCTAGATCAAATAAAATGTGACTAGAAGTATTTTATAATTCCACGTGTCAGTTGGACAAAATAACTCCTTAGCAATAGACAATACTTGACTATCTTTACTCGTCAAATTTAAACTTCTATAGTTCTCGACAAAATAACACGAAAAGAGTGTGGACTTCTCCTGACTATTAAATTAGTCAAAAAAGTGTTAAAATTTTCAACAGTGTACCTATAGGTAACACTTTTATACAACTATATGAATGTGTTGCTAAAAATTATTGTAAATTTCGTAATCTTCAGTAATTTAAAGAAAAAAATAACCCGGTAAAATGTCATGACAGTCGATATGCTAATTTTTATTCAATTAAAGAATTTGGGTGCAATGTTCAAAGAAACGCAAGCGATTTTTTTTAACATATTAACTTTATTTTGATGTTACATAGTTTTATTTTATTTATTGCTATGTGAAATGAAGAAATATCCTCATAGTATGTATGTGCAAATAAAACAGGATCAAAAAATAAAGCTACGTTGTCAAAAAAAAATGATTTAAAAATACAGATCGTATGGTGTTACAAATTTCCTATATTTATCAGGGTTAATCTTGAAGCATCAGGCTGCAATCGCTTTATGAGGCCTTAGCAACTTTTCATGAATAAGATCGGCTACATATTGCATTTGAATAGAGATCTTGAATGCCCCAAGTTTCTGATTCATTGGCCATCTGTATGGTATTTGCTTCAGCGATTCATTCAATTTTGGCGTATATCCAAAATGTTTCAAAATTTGTTTCGACGTTTAATTCTTTGTTTAGTATTTTGTTTTTAAATCCTCTAGTATATATGCTTAGCCGACGTTGTATGGATTAGCAGCATAATTAAGGCAGTTGTAAATGTTTCTTATTATTTTACTTTCTAAGAGGAAAACGTAGGCTTACGTTTGTTATAGCACGTCATAAAAGGGCACACAGACTACTTTAAATAAATTTTGTGACGATTTAATGAGTGACTACGCCAAAAAAAAATCGAATCTTCCACTCCACAACATTTAAAAACCATAAATTCCCACATAATGAATTGATATATTGCGCTCATTCCCTACAAGAAGATTTACATGCATATATGACGTTACGGGAGTTCGCTTCGCCAACAAATACATACATCAATGCCTTATCCCGAACTAAAAATACCTAAAAATATACGAGGCGCTTCCCGCGAACGATCCGAAAGGATATCAACGTCCTCCGCTAAAAATTGGCGCGATCCGATGCATCCAGGACGCATGAAAAATTGCCACCGTTCAACAACGCCGATGTTTACCGTTCGTAACCGCAAGCGGGAACGCTTTTGGAACATACATTACCCGTAACAAATCTGCGATTCCATCAGAATTTTGGCATTGCATCTGCGTAAATTAAGGTTAATGATCGTAATGCGATAAAAGTTCGGTCGGGCGTCGCGAATTGAATAGTTTCTCGGGTCTCGTGTTTATTTCGGGTGGAAATACGTTTAATCGGGATGGAGTTATTATTAGCAGAAATCGGGGAGAAAAGATGGGAAGATGAAATCAGAAAAAATGCAATTCTGGGTTTGTATTCCTGATGTTAGATACACTATGGAAATATATGCATTCTCAAAAAGAAATTAAAAAAAAATATTTCACAAAAAGAAACTTTATTTGTATTAACAACACAATACCTTAAGATTGATTTCAAAATTTTACTCCTACGGCCGTTTGCACCGTCTGTGTGATTAACATTTTAATTAACTAATCAAAGATTAAATTTAATTACGAATTAAATATGAATCCGATTGCACCGTACAAATTTAATTGATGATTAGTTAATTAAAAAGTTTGCGACAGAAATATAGGTTGGTAGTGCGTCAAGTTTAGTTTTTAGTCAAAAATTGTATTTATATTGGGAACACTGTTCCATCATAATGAAAAATGCGCCGTTATGCGAATGCGCGATTTTAAACGGCATTTGAAAGTTATTGGAATTTAAGCTGAGGAAAATTGCTACAGAATTAGATATTGAAATAAAAAAAAGTTGAGTAGTAGTTTTAAAATGGAAACTAATATGTGAATGCAGGTCTTCTTTTTTTCATTATGCAATTCTTTTACTTGTTTGTTCTGCAAATGCTCCAATTTTTGATACTTTATTTGACCTCTGCTATTACTTGTTAGAATTATTTTAATATTAGCATCATTTCCTTATATATTTTGTTCCTTTTATTTAATAAATAAATGGTTAATTACATACACAATATTTCTTTTAAAAAAATCAAAATGATAATGCATTTAGAGTAAATAAAATATTTTTCGTTTATACAAAAGCCAAAGAAAACAAATACAAAAAAAATGTTCAAAAGTTAATTTCTATATAGCAATGAATTACAAATTGTTGAAATAATCATTAATTAGTAATGGCTGTGTCGCAGCAGGTACATCATCAACAGCGTCATAATTAATCTCATGAAGTTGTCCATTTAAAATTTCTTGATTTAATTTTTCTTCCTTGATTTCCTCTTCACCCACATTTATGGCTATATTGTGCAATACTGAGGTACTAACTATTACTGCCATAAAGGTATCCAGCTTTAAGCGACAACCATATGCCAGTATTGGAAAACATTCTTCTTTAGGAACATACTTTCAATGACATTCCGTGTTGTAGTATGGCTTTCATTATAACGATTTTTCACAACTATTGCAGAATTTAACAGTGGGGTCAATAAATATGTTTTTGAGGCATATCCACTGTCGCTTATGGAAAAGAATGGATCGTTAAAGTGTGTATTCCCTGGCCGTCGTACTACGATATCCATTATTTTTAAATTAGCATCATTCATATAAAGATATCCTTTCCTATTACGAAATATTTCCGGATGATTCTCATCTGAAACCACGAGTAATCCTCAAATACATTTATTGTTAGTTTTTATTTCGGGAATTAATGTTTGATTTACCTTTGACTTTCTAAAACCCTGCCAAATATACACTTCTTGCACGCCGATATTCCTTGTCCTAATCCTCAAAGTGAATACTTTATTAGCTAGCTATTTCAATTTACAGTCACAGATATTTGTATTATAACCAAAAACCGCATAACATAACCTATAATCAACAACTTAATCACGAACAGTGCAAACGGCCGCCAAACTCCTTTGTTTGAAATAATAAAATACACTGTCCTGTATAGCTAGAGTTGAATGTGTTAGGAGTTACGCAGTTAACAATAAAAGATGATGATTAAACGTTTTAACGAACATGGGACTTTCTCTAGAGCAAGAGGACAAAATCGTAGAAAATCTACAAATAAAGGAAATAATCGATTTCTTGCTTTAAGGACGAGACGATCGACCACTTTCGTGTTAAGTAGAGTCCTAGCAGAAGTCCGGAATGGGGAGATTTCTGGAAGAACTGACAAGAGAAGACTTAAGAGTAGAAGACCAGCAATTGCACCACTGCTCGCCAGGAAACACAGAATTGCAAGATTTCGTTTTGTTAGAGCTCATGCAAGTTTGGTTTTCGGATGAAATACGAGTCACTCAGAAGTAGTGTTGGGAACGAAATTTTTTTATCATAATTCACGGTAGATCGTACGCTTCATAATGCGATTTCAAGCAGGCTACCTCACTGATTGCCGTAAATGAAGGGCTTGTGCATGAAGTAAATTTTTCACATTGCTTTCACGAGAATAAACGTGTAGCAAGCTGTGTGTACGTAAAGAATTTGCTATTTATTTTATCAATAAGATATTTGCCCAAAAACTAAATTGCAGCCTATTATAAAAGCCACGCCGTGAAAGGAGTTGCTTGCTCCTGCCTTTATTTTATTCGTTATGTGGCTTCGCACTGTAATATTTACTCATAGCTATACAAGCGAATAAAACCACGTTTATCCCAACACTACTCTTGGTTTAAGTTACCAGATGGACGTGAGCGTGTTTCGAAAACACCACATGAGAGGTTAGTTGACTGCAATATCTCTCCAAGGGTTCCATTATTTGATGGTGAGTCAGTAATGTTTTAGGGAGTAATTTGTTTTGACGCTCGCTGGCATCTATTCACGGCAGATCAATGAATGCAAACTTCTATATCGAGAATATTGTGGAAAAGTATGCTATGCCATTTGCTCCCTTTATGTAATCACAGGTTGCTATATTTATGTTATTAAGTGGCAACCTAGTCCGATCAGGAATCTGTGGGATGCCTTTAAACGGGCAGTTAAACGCTACATCCCTTCTCTTATAACTCTTGGGGATTAGATTAGATTAGATTAGGATTGGGGTGGCCTATGGACCTGCTCCACCGCGACCTTTTCAGGTCTATTGTGATCCCCTTTTTTCCTAGAGGACGCTCTCTAATTTTGCCCTCTAATTAGGCTATTATCTTTGAGAGCGGCTTTTTTGTGTAGCTACTAGCTGTGGGGTTTTCCTCCCCATTATAGAAACCTTGTCCTCGCCAGGCTCTTCACATTGGCACAGCAATGAACTGGTGTTTCTTCCTCCTCTTGGCAGTATCTGCAGGTTGCATCATTTGCCAGGCCTATATTGTACATATGCCTATTCAGTCTAAAGTGACCAGTCAGCAGACCTACAATCATTTTGACAGTCCTCCTGTCTTTATTCAGTAGATCTCTTGTGAATTCAGGTCTCTGCTCCTTAGAAACTCTTTTGCCTGTCTTTGTCCCGGTGATTTTTGCCACCACTCTCTGGAGTGATTATGTATCCATTCATTAATGGATGTTTTAATTTGTAATTTGGTAGTACCGAAAGAGGGGTCGGCTCCAACGAATGACCTTGACGAATCTTGCCTGGCCAGCTCGTCCGCCGCCTCATTTCCTCTCACGCCCGAGTGGCTAGGGACCCAGGCCAAGGTTAATACCCTTTGGGTGCCCACTTCATTTAGGGCGCTTATACAGTCCCAAATCAGTTTAGAATCCACGCTTGTGGAGCTAATCGCTTTAAGTGTGGACTGACTGTCAGAGAAGATAGCGATGGCTTTACCTGGCTCGGTACATCTTTCCATTTCTCGGACACAGTGGTGAATTGCAGCAACCTCAGCTTAGAACACTGTCGTGTCTTTGCTGAAGCCTACCGAAAGAGCCTTTTTAGGCTTCGTAGCGTGTACTCCCCTCTCCAACGCCGTAGTCCGTTTTAGAGTTTACCAGTTTGAATCCGCTCTTACCGGAGTACCAGTTTCCCAGTTCTTCCTATCTGGTATTATAAGCTGATATTTTCTATCTAGGTTAAATTCTTGAACCATGGCATCACATGGCATTCCTAAAAGGGGTGCCTCCTTGCATTCGTGTAACAGTTTTTTATAGTCAGCGCCGTGCGATTTACTTATCGGCACTTGACTATGCAAAGGGCTGTGTACTGTGGACCTTGTGGTTCCTTATATATAAATATGTATTAGTGGCAGGTTCAGAATTACCTCAATGCCTCCGTAACGCACAGACATGCCAGCCTTTGCACGCCACCCAGCGCTTTGGCCGCCATACTAATGCTCCGTACGTTATCATGGATCTAATTACCCTCGTGTATAACCAAAGAGTCATCTTGGGGCTAAGTCCCAATCTTTCCACACAGCCTCCTGCACCTACCTAGGACGATGGTGGCTTTGCTGGTCAATTTCTGGATTTGTGAATTCCAGAATATTCCTCAAGCCCCCAATTACACCATAATTATGTATGTAGTATGTCAAAACAAATTGAAGCAATTATAAAAGCAACGGGAAGCAATATTCAATATTAATTTATAAAATTACGAACATTTTATAATTTTTAATTTTTTTTACTCTGTCTTATTATTTAGATAATAATGTAACATTTTTGTTAAATTAATGTTGAAAATGTTAGTTAAGTTGAAGTTTTTTTTTTTGTAATAATTTCAATTATGAACTTTTTGGTCAATTTTTTCACTTTCCACGAGTAATGTGTTAATTTTATCGAGGAGTTTATTTATTTGCCTAACTAACTTTAAGGATTTATCACTTTCAAGTTATTCTGTTTACGCCAATTCATAATTTTTATTTTATTCTGTGTTTTGCATCTTTTCGTTCTTTAATAGTTGTTTGCTAGCCGCATTAATCGTTGATGGTGCCTTGCCGCCACTAGAATCTTCGCTTAATAATAATAATAATAATAATATTCTTTATTGATTCAAAGTATCCTAAGATAATGGAATCAGTCTTATAAATTTTGCCCAAAAGAAAAACATAAAAGTAATTAAACAGTACATAAACCCTTAAAAATAAAACCAAAAACAAAGATTAGAATAAACAAAAGAAGAAAATATAAGTAAGAACATAACTACTATTACTGACAAACTGCACTTACATATGTATAAAAAGCTTGTCTTAATTACAATAAAAATTCTTCAACGGTGTAATAAGCTCTGGTTAATAAAAGATCTTTCACTTGCTTTTTAAATATCTTGTTCGGTTGACTTTGTATTTTGTTGCATTTGTTATAAAGTTTCCTGCCATATATTCTAACCTTATCCGTAACCTGTAGTTTAGATTTCGGCAATGAAATTGTCCGCTTGTCGAGTGTCATGCTGATGCACGTTTTGGTTTGTGGTGTAACTGTCTTTGTTTTTATGGATGTAATAGAGAGCTTCCAAGATATAGAGTCATGGCAAAGTCAGAATTCTTAAAGATGTAAAAATTGGTTTGCATGAGTCCGTTGTTCGTATTCCAACAATCGCTCTTATTAACTGCTTTTGGGCATAAACACTGCTGTGCAGGCGACGATGAGCCCCATAGAAGTATGCCGTAGGTTAGTCGGGATTGTATCTCTGAATAATATAGGGATATCAAAGTTTCTAGCGGTAGGGAATTTTTTAAACTCCTAAAAAGATAGATTTTACTATGGAGTAAGCTAACTAATCTGTCGCAATGTTCATTCCACAGTAAGTTATCCTGTAAATAGATTCCTAGAAACTTTGCCTTATGTTCTTGCTTTAACGGGTGACTGCCGATGTTTATGTTGCACGTTGTATTATACAGGCGTTGATAAGTATGAAATATCAAATAATTAGCTTTTTCTTGATTCAGACTTAATTTGTTTGCACAAAACCACTGATGGAGGTGATTAATAGCATTGTTTGCAGTTGCTTTTACTTGATTTAAATTATTTTCGGTAATCAGTAAGGCAGTGTCATCTGCATACATAAAAACTAGAATATCGGATGCAATATTATAAATATCATTGGTATAGAGATTAAAAATTACTGGACCTAAAACTGAACCTTGTGGTACACCGTGCACAATAGGAATACAAGATTACTTATAGTTTTTAATATCTGTTTCATTTCTGTGACGTATGGTTACATATTGCACCCGTCCATGTAGGTACAAAATAATCCAATTCGCTGCATTGCCTCGTATACCATATTCATATAACTTGTTCTCTAAAATTGAATATTGCACACAATCGAAAGCTTTAGCTACATCTCTCCCCTTAGCTTATGTTCCTATTTTCCGCAAGTGGACAGACGGACGGGACACTAAGGGCAAGTCGCTTTTTTATTTTTTGTTAGTTAATTTCGCTTATATTAATTAGATTAAAACCGCTACTTTCACATACAAATTTAATGTAACGTTGAACAAAAACAGAATTACCAATACGCCGTAGATATCTTTGGATATAACTTTGTATATACATATATAAATAGGTATTAATACGAATTCCGCAGTTGTCGTTTTAATAAAACGAGTTTCGGAAAATAATGACAATGTTCCTTCGATAAAATACAACAGAAACTAATTTTGCCTCACCGCCAAGCCGTGGCTTGGCAGTGTTCGGTGCTAGGCGAGAGCGCACAGGTTCAACCAATTAATAAATGACATATGCACCCGCACTTTACAAGGCGCTAGCGTGCCATCCACGTCTACCCGACGCTCACCGGCCTCAGTCGAAACCGTGAGAGCGAGCGAGAGGACCATATGTGACCTGCAGTTGGCAAGTCTCGGTCGGAGACAAGAATGAGGTGTTTGTCACCGTTCCAGAAATACCCGTCCCAAAGTTATGTGTCATGTGAATTGGCGTGGTTCGTCTGGTCTGCTGTTCCCTCGAATCTGAATTTGTCACCGGTATTATTTCTTTTTTTTTCTTTTTGGCAACGGGAAGCAGTCGATTTTTTTTGATAGAACGATGTATTTTATATGGATTTCAAAGGAATGGGCGTTCAGGAATTGAATCTCTACAAGAGGAAAATAGAATTTTGGTTGGAAGCAATAGTTTGGGCAACTCCTTAATTGGTTAATGTTCGGAAATAATTTTTATGTGACAAACTGATGGGAAGAAACTAATAGTCCTTCACCCTTTTGCACCAGCGCAACACCATATGATTAATTGGCTATATTTCGTAAACAAAATTTTAGACGTTAAAAGCGAAAGACCTGTATGACACTCTCGCAACTTCTAGAGCTAAATATATTTGAATTTATAGTAACGCAATTAAAACGTTGATTGATGTTTATAAAGCAACGTATTAAATATTTAAACTTTAAGTGTCAAGACGGTATGATTCACTTACCAAATAAAATTTCTAGTTAAGTGTCGTGTAAACAATCTAAACGTCTTGATAACAAAAAAAAACATTGTGTACGTTATACGTATGTATGCAGGAAATATGCATTTATGCTTGTCGTACATTAAACACTTATAATTTATAGTTTAAACTATCTGGTTATTTTGGTTTGCCTGAATTAATATGTACAATGTGTTGCGCTAAACCAAGAGCTCACTTTCGACCTGTCGATTCCGTAATATGGTAAAAAAAGGATGAAATGTAGGATTTGCAGTTGCACGCTTCAATATACCATCTCCAACCCGTATGCTATCCCTGTCTAACGCCAAGCACTCGCTGCTATTCCCTACCCTTGTCTAACTAGTACAAAATGCTATCATAACATCGATCTTCTCAATCCGGCGTTCAATTCATTTCGCTCATTTCTTAACAAAGCGTTGCTGGATGTTACGGTCTCCGATTTTATAACAGTTAGTAAGTTTTGATTGTCGTCAGTCATTTTATGCAAATTGAATGTAGTATTATACACCCGAGGAAGAACTATTTCTTATAAAACAATTTTACGGTGGCAATTCAGCAAAAGTTTCACAGGATTTATTTGCAGTAAATTATCCTGAAAAATTAATTCTCAGCACGACTACTATTCATAATAGAGTTCGTTTACATTAATAAATAACGAAAATAAAAATGCCTTAGCGAATGATGTCAGTGATATCGAAATACAAGTTTGTGGATTAGTGGAATAAAGTCCTAGTATGATATCTAAACAAATTGTTTGCGGATTTAATAATAGTGCAAAAGTTTTAAACCTTTTACCTAAGAATAAGTATCGATGGTACAAAATTATCCCATCTCAAAAACTTTTACTCGCGATTATTACTGTCACGTGGAATTTTATGAACTAATGGTGAATTAATATCCTGAACATGAATATTTTTTTTCAATAATATACTATTTACCGACGAAAAGATGGTTTATTTACTATTGTTCTATAGAATGAGGGAATTAGAAATGTGAGTACTTTAGAAATTAGTGACAGGAAGAAGAAGAAATATATAATAATAATAATTAAATTAATATTTTATCCAAGTTACACGAAAGGTCTACAAAAAAGACACAACGTTTCTTTTAGAAACACAACTATGATGTTTAAACACTTAGACCATTTATTCTAATTATGCTACTACAGCTAATACAAAGAAAAACACATATTAGATATTAGATAAGTATTAGATTTTGGATAAGGATCAGTGATCAAGTTTTCACTTTTTGGAATAATATTTTGGCAGTTTTTTTTTTTTTAATGTAAGATATAAGTATTTTATAAGTGGTATTTAGGAAATGGCCGCTTTCACCAAAAATGAAACGAATATGCCATATTGCCATTTACAAAAAAATACATGACGTCATAACTGCTTCAAGGTCATTGCAAAAACGACACTACTTTTATTAAAATATAGCTTTTTTAAAACATTAATTGATATAAATCATAAAAAGAGAAGGAAAACGCGTTCATCAAAGTTTTTAGAATATATTTAAAACAACATGTTTCCGCCCATAAATCTTCAGATCTTAAAACGTGTTAATGTTTTCTTTTTGAATTCTTAGTAAAAGAATTTGACTCACAAGTGTATTAGGTATATTCACTAGTCCATTATTTACCTACAGTGGATTTATGGCTTAATGAATTTTCTCAATTTAACGACGTTTCAACATTTTTCCAATGTCTTTTTCAAGTTTTACATAATAACTGCAATATTGAAGAAAGTTGTTGTAATAACACCAAAAAAAGTAAGTAAATATTGATTATATAATAGTATGGATGACTTCCATTTTATTATGACACAACATATTGTTGTTTGTCGATTACACAAAACGCCTGTTAAAAGTTGTTTACAACGTTAGCACAATTAACAATTTACGAATAAACATAACATAAATACAGACAATATAAGTATTGAATAATATGTCTTTCCATATCCGTGATACAGGTGAAGCAAGTATTTTTTTTTCATTAAAAATTGATATTTTTGTCATGTCAAACTATTAAGTCCGTAGTAATATAAATAAATTTTTGACAAATTGTTTGTGTCTGTTCTAAAACTCACACTTTTTTTTTCTTTTTTGATAAAAATCATATCTAACACGTTTCTTGCATAATAGTTCCTTTCCTTGATTAAAATTTTTCTTTCGTTAAAGTTAAATTTTGATTGTTATCTATTTCATCTATTTCTTTAAAGCTGTCATAGTGGTGAATAACTTATGATTTTTTATTGATACAATTTTGTATCCTATGACAAAAATACTCCAAATTGTGGTACTGGTAATCCTGCAAACTTCTCCTAGACCCCTCATCACAAACTGCACTAAACTGGACGTACGTTTCGATAGCAAAGCTATCATCGTCAGCAGAAGCACTGAACTGTTTGTATTCTATGTTTAAGGTACTGCTTTGTTTGCCACCATCGCAATTGAAACAACTAAAAGTTGTTCCTATAAAGCCAACAAATCCTTGGAAGCATTATTCATTTTTAAAAATCAACTCGTTTGCATTCACAAACCAGTAAGTCAGTAAGTTTAATCTCACTTTTGACACACCACATAAGAGGGATTATGTGATATTTATTTATAAGTTGTAATATTTAATTTGCACAGCAACTGCGAATATTTGTTCAAAATAATTTGCTAAAATAAGAATTTACATAAATATAGTGCATTAACATTTTAAAATCGCAAGAAGACGATGCAACCAGCATATGTAAAAATATTAGTAGAATCGGTTCGATGGAATACCCTGTACAATAATATTAAGGTTCATTATGTAGATATTTCCATTATTATCGGTTAAAACGATCACCGCCTCCCGTTTTAATAAAAACAGCGTAAAATCGAAGCTCATCTTCCACCCGAATGCACACACACGTGCCCCACACTCACACAACCGCACACACAGAACCCAGGCGCACTTTTCATCTCTCCTCCGTTCCCGGGAATTTATACGCGATACCGATTCCCCCCGCATCCCCCCACCCCGTCGACCGTCTCGCCTCCGTCCTCCCTCTCACCCCCTGTCCCCCACCCTATTCCGCGCCCGAGCTTCGACCTTAAAAGAACTGCAAAAAAGAATATTCGATATCGAACAGCGCTGATACGAAAACCGGGCGAACGCGGCCGAAGGAAAGGGGCCGCGGGGAAGGCGAGGAGAGAGGGAGGGGGGGATAGCCGACCTCTTCGGACGCCAATCGTAAAAAACTCGAGCTATCGGCGACCTGCCCCCCACTCTATTCGATTGGGCGACCCCTGCGCGCGTCGCGTACACCTCCGAGAGTCGCAGTCGTGTGGAGAGATGCCTCTCCTCTCCCCTTTTCCCGCGCGCCCCCATCGAAAAGGGGGGAAATCGAACGGACGATGCTTCATCTTGCTCGTCGTTATGTCGTACGCGCGTCGCACGTAACCTGTGACCTCTCGACCCCGGATAGTTCGACTTCTTACGCCCGGCTTCGTTCTTTCGCCTTCCCCCCAGCGCGGCCGCGAACGGCAGCTGGCTCCCCTGTTAGTGCATACGTGGCGACGGTGGCAACAGTAGTATCAGTAAAATAGTAGTAGTGTGGAGCTTCGATTTTTGTATAGAACGCCGACTCTGTAGAGAATTGGCCTGGACGGTTACGCCCTAAACGGGACACTGCACAAAATCCCCCCATTTCCGATACGAGTTCGATGTAGTACCCATTTAGTTCACACCCTCCCGGCCCTTAATTAAAAAAAGGGAGTAAACAAACCATTAAACGCTATCCTTTTCAATTAAAATACCTAATAGAACCTTTAAAACGTCCCCCCTAAGTTCCCCCCAAGCTTCCTTTCTTATATTCGCCTTTTTTTCCGATATAAATACACACATCTCCATCGGAACGTATATATGTCGCTATCTTTAATAATTAAAATATCTAATAGTACCCTTAAAACGCCTTAAAAATACCTAATAGAACCTTTAAAACGTCCCCCCTAAACTCCCCCCAAGCTCTCTTTCTTATATTCGCCTTTTTTCCGATATAACATAACTATCTCATCGAAAGTATATGATGTCGCTACCTAACACCAGAAATATTACATAACATTTTTAAAAATATATTTTATAAATATTTTCGTGAGAGGTTTGAATATATTTTTCATATTTTTTTCTAAATATAGATAAAATTTCAATTAAAATATTTATTCAATATTTAAAATAATGTAACCGCAATATTTTTTCTAAAATATTTGTAAAAGATTATTTAAATGAAAATGAGAATTTTTTTATGCAATCTTTTAATTTGTCAAATAAACCTAAAATTGTTCTTGTTATTTAGAATGTATAACGTCGATAACGAAAAGTTGAAACATACATAGAGTTTGTCTAAAAGCAAGAACTTGTTTTTTCACACTCACCATACAAGTTAATAACAATAATTCTGGCATCTTTTAAGGCATACTGAAGGTTTATCAAATTAATCACTATTTTAATTAAGTGTTCTAATAAAAAACAAACGTATTTATTATCATTTTATTTGAATAAGCCAATAAAAATGAAAAATACTCATTTTTAAGTCCAGCCTTGGCTGGTGCTAGGTACAACCCTATGGCTTTTCATATCTTCGGTAGTGGCGTTCTCATGGCGTTTCCTGTAGCCTCTAAAACAATGCAATTGTATTAGATCATACCATGAATAAAACATCGTACAACATTATCAACACCTACTAATACATTTGGAGCATTTACAATAATTGGAGTGGTAGCTACATCTATACTTACGATACTTATTTTACTTTATTTATAATATTTGAAAACATTCTATGTACAACAATAATACAACAGAACGTATTCTAACTCTATTTGAGGTTATGACGCTTATCTACCGAGATGAATCTCTTAAGCAAATCAACTAGCAATTTATCTGGTAGATGCAGTACATATATGATGCATAAATTCCTACAATTATATTATTAAACGATTTTTGTACATAGCGATATTGACATTCCAATTATCTTATAAATGCATGACATGTTCAAAGTTTGCTTACTCGTAGTCACCAAAACACTAAAACACCCCGCAACAATTATTACACAGTTAACCCTAATCTACCCTAATCGTATACTACTATAAACTATAACATGTAAGGACAAACGAATGAAAAGCTGATGATACGCACGTGCGCGTATGCATTCTATGTACAAATCCATGGACGCATAAACAATACTAAATCATATAACACGGCCAGCTAATGAAATAGAGGTGTTGTGTTGACGTTCGCAACTTACAAATATACAAATAATTAATACAAAACGCAGATATATTAATAGAAAAGTTTACAGAGCTACAACTTAGATACTAATTAAATCATGTTAGATATATATTATCTAATTTATTCTTTAAACTATCATTTAAAATAGGTGCATACCTACGTATGCATATATTTAACCCATTTATTATATTCGTCCTACGCACCAAATGTACAAAAGCAAAAATCAATCTTTTTTATATGAATAAATATTAACAGAAATACAAAGCAAAATATTCTTGCAGGTATGAAAAATATATGAGAAAAACATTGCAATAAAATATTGTTAAGCTACATAACATATATATTTTTTAATGTTTTCCTAATATATTTTCTATAATATATTTTATCCATATTATATTAATATAACTAATATTCAAGAAAGATTTAATATTTTTAAATATTTATAAAATATGAAATAAATATAGTTGGTCACTGGGATATCTTTAATAATTAAAATATCTAATAGTACCCTTAAAACGCCTTAAAAATACCGAATAGAACCTTTAAAACGTCCCCCTGAACTCTCCCCAAGCTCCCTTTCTTATATTCGCCTTTTTTTCCAATATAAATACACATATCTCCATCGGAAAGTATATATGTCGCTATCTTTAATAATTAAAATATCTAATAATACCCTTAAAACGCCTTAAAAATACCTAATAGAACCTTTAAAACGTCCCCGTAAGTTCCCCCCAAGCTCCCTTTCTTATATTCGCATTTTTTTCCGATATAAATACACACATCTTCATCGGAAAGTATATATATCGACTATCTTTAATAATTAAAATATCTAGTAGTACCCTAAAACATCCCCCTTTTTTAAATTCCCCCCAAATTATATCTCAATCCAAATCATATCCCTTAAATTCGTCTCTTTTCGACGTAAATACATACACATATATATACTATCCATCAGAAGGTATATATGTATGGGAGCTACATCCGAAGATTCGCAGTACAGGAACAGAGTGGGGGGACGATTCGATCGAGGGGGGGGAGGGGGAGCGTTGAGGGGGGAACGAACGTATCCCTTTTTCCGTCCGGGAGATTGCGTCGCTCGTACCGTATTGGCTCGTCGTTCTTCTACGAAAGGCCGTCGATGTGCGGTCGTTTTTTCTTCTTTTGGCGTTCGTCGGGAATGATGGAGCCGGAGGTGTTGGGGGAGAGGGACGCCGTGAGGTTATCGGGGGGATCGGTTGGGGAAGATTGATAATTTTTCGCCCGGGATGTACGTGAGTGTGTATTGTGTGTGTGTGTATTGGGGTGGGGAGGTGTTTTATGTATGTAGCGTTTATTTATTGGGGATGTTCGTGGTGGATACGCTGGAAAGCTTGAGGGGGGAGCGGTATGGGAGAATGGTGTTATTAAGATTTGGAGGGAATATATTTTTTTCTGAAATGAGATAGAAATTATTAAAATTGATGTAGATACTGTCCCAATATTTCGAATAGTCTGTAATTATTGTCACGGTGGATGGAATTAATTGTAGTATGTATAGGTATAGTTTTTACATTAGAGTGCGGTAGATTGCGGTAGATGTCATTTACAGCACGAAAATTCAATTGAGAAGAATTCGAGCGCAGAAATGACTACACCGAATTTTATTTGTGTTTTTGACTGGAAAAGATTCTCTATTCTAAGATTACCTATGTAAAATCCTATTAAGGTTTTGTCTTGGTTATAACTGTCGTTCTATTTTCTTATGTCGAGAGTGAAAAAGGTCATTATTTCCCCAACTTTGCTTTTCGGCCAAGACAGTGAATTTTTTAAAATTAAAGTGAGAAGTAATATTATGTCGTCATGGTAATGTGACATAAGTAGAGAACTAAAGTATAGTGAGGAGTGATATACTGATGAATATTTTGTCAAACTGAAGGAACTGCATCTTCGGATTTAGATTTGTGTTTTTTTTGGGGGGGGGGGGGAATGCATTGTACATTATGGATTCCTCGTCTAGCAAAAAGCACCGCCCCATCATGACCGATACACAGCTCAGCTTCCATACTATCCCCTTGGAGAGATCAGACATCTCCATCAATAAGAGCAGTCGAGTGTGACGAAAAATTTAGAACTAGATGAGATTTGTTCTGGAGATGATGAGGAGGGCATACTATCCCATATAAGACATCCGATTAGTTGGAGTCTTGGACTCTCCGAAATGTCGAGCTTTGACCTAAGCTGATGTGATGAAAGTGGCGAGTTGAAGATAGGAAAAGCGTCACCAAACTTTTTCTGCTTCTTCACCTATCAAGATGGGCTGGCATTTGCCGATGTGATGGTCTATTTGAGGCATTGGAGTAGCATGTAATTGAATGAGTGCGCTCTTATTGACAGCTCTTCAAGAGCCAAGTACTGCTGCGTAATGTAATAAGTATCTCTCTTCTACTGGTCACTCAGTCACCTAAACATCACAACATCAAGACCTTGCTGAAAGTTTGAACTATGATAAGTATGAGTGGAGTTATAATTAAGAAAAAAAGAAATTGTTTTGAGAATAAACCACCCTTATTTTTAAAAATATCAAAAGCTCCATTAAAAAAAAACACTTCAAACCCTAAACATGCTAAAATACCAATCTTCAGAGAAATCGAAAAATACATTTGTACATTTTTTTCACTATGTGTATTTGTAAATTCATTTTTGATTTCACTTTGAAAATTTGGCACATTTAGGGATTTGAAGCACTTTTTCTAATAGGGTTTCCATGTTTAAAAAGTTTTATTCTCCAGACAAATTCTTTTTTTTAATTTATAGAAAACGAAGCCATTTTAAGTAATTTGAACTAAATAATTTTCTAAAGAAGCACAATTTTATTTTATTATTATTGTTATATTCAACAATAATTTTTCCGTTTGTCTCATACTTAAGCGGATTTGCGATATACATTACATGTTGGGTATATTCAAAATTTTGTTGTCCTAGTCAAAAGCAAGTTAGAGGGATAAAAATGTTTTTATATTGTGTTTGAGCATAAATACGTTGAAAATATCGTTACTACTCAGACAAAAAGTGTACATAGTGTTATGAAAGAAGCATCATCTTTCGATGGTATATATGTGTAAAAATCTAATTTCAAAAATGTGTAGAGTGAGCGTTTAATTACACGATGACATTATAGAATAATACACTTATTGGAATGACACAAATTCCCATACAGGTAGACCCATTCGAAACAAGGACGATTTGGTTTTAATAATAGGATGCTCTTTTAAAAGGTTGCAGATTTTATATACATAATATGACGATAATTTACATAATAGGGAATAGTTACTTACATTACAATGCCGTAGATGTCATTTTCAGCGCGAAAATTCAATTGGGAAGAATTCGAGCGCGGCAAATGACTTAACACACGGCATTTGTAATTGATTCCTTGACTGAGAAAAAAATTCTCTATATCCACGATTATGAACAGGATCCCCTATGGTTTGATTGACACATTCGTAGATGTCATTTTTAGCCCAAAATTCAATTGAGAAGGATTCGAGCTCTGAAAATGACTTAACACACGGCATTTGTATTAGATTTTTTTTGACTGAGAAAAATATTTAAAAAATCTTATTTAAAAAGAAAATACGAAAATGCAATTGTCAGTAAATGTCGATTGTTTGCGTTTTGACAACTTAACTCAACCTTAAGTCTCTGTCGAAGTGATTTTTTGACTGTGGTTAAGGGAGTCGCCCTTTCGATGATCACCGATTAATATTTTATAATCGTACATGTTTGCTTTGCTATTTGTGGTAATTGTTCTGTTACGGATGAATAGAGAAGCCATTGTGAGACAATTTTTGCAATGCATATAAGTATTAAACTTATTTGCTATATTATATACGGAGAAAACTGCTACAAAATACGTGTTACTACTATAGTACTGATATCCTCCAGCTTCCATAACACAAAAGGTAATTTAGTTTAATGCTTTAGGTTTATCTATCTAACGGCATTTATAATTGAATTGAAAGAAAAAAAAAACATGTTGACTTTATAGTAATACTAAAGAAAAGAAATTTTCATTGTTAGTTATAACAACTTAACACTTTAACTAAATAGACACCAGATAAATTCTTTCTTTATAGAACCAGAGATATGATCATGTTATAATAACAAACAAAAAATGAACAAAAAGCACTTCGTTAATTCAACAACGGTAGCTTTTTCTGTGTTTGGATACGGAGAAAGTCAGTAGAGTGCCATGACGAACAAACAAAGCTCACTTCTATCTAGGCTAACTTCTTTCGGTTTCATCTTCATTTGTAAAGCTAATGGAGACTTATCTAATGAATAGATCGGCATACGTTTGCTACAATTGATTTCAGTCACCAGAATATAAAGTTGCCTTTGGAGTACCTCAAGAATCTAATCTAGGCCCTTTACTTTTCCTATTATACATGGATGATTTACTGCCCCTGATGGACTATTCAGCACTGGCGTGTGAAAATGACTTAAAAATTTACTCGGCAGTAAAACATCCAAACGATGCTGCAATACTGCAAAGTAATCTAAATAAAATATACAATTGGCACGAGACTAATATGTTAAAACTTAATATCTCTAAATGCTACAATGTCTCGTACACAAGAAGGAATACCAGGGATATACGTATCTATACAATAAACGGCATACCTATTGTTCGATTCATCCTTTACCTTCGTACCACATATAGTAGATTTCTGTAAATCTGCGTGAAGGGCTTTGGGTTTTTTGGGCCCAGATACGAACATCCAAGGAATTTACTGATGCTGGTCTAATAAGAATAATAAAACTGCTATTTTTTTAGTATATATAAATGTCTGGCCTTACTGATATTTAGCCCTATATTATGAATATGAGGAGATAAATATACAATATCATGGTATCTGAATATCACCTTGCAAGGAAAATTGAAAAATGCCCGTACAGCTTGCTGTAACAACATAATATTGTTAACTAAAAAAATAGAAAAAAGTAAATCTGCTTTTATTTAACAGAACAAGAATAGTTAGTTTGAAAAAGTTAATTTTAACTTAAAATATTTGTTTAACCTAATAACTTGTGCTTATTTTATGCATTTCTTTTGGTAGATTTAACATGAAATATTTATTTTACCCAGGGCAATTATTCATGCCCTAATAATATTGAAGGTTTAAGATAAAATTACCTCGATTATTTGTTGAACACTGCTAGGAATATTGATAAATATACATACATACGTGAAGGAACATTTTTGTTTGACTGTGTTTAATCAAAATTTTTTTGTTTTGTTCGTTTCTTATTTGAAATAACAGATAATGCTTGTTAATTTTAACTTAAAATATTTGTTTAACTTGACAACTTCTGCCTTTTTATTATTCATTTCCTATGGTAGATTAAACATGAAAAAATATCTATTTTATCGTTTAAAATAAAATTACCTTGATCGTTAAAACAATGCTAGGAAATAAGAAAGTTGCTAATATTCAGACAATTGTACAAACGTATGCTTTGATATATCCAACCTAGAAAAAAATATGGGATGTTGAAGTCTACAAAAGGCCTGCTCCATTAATTTATAACTAATTGTAATGAAGTTCAAAGTAACTAAGACAAAATAATAAATTAAAAAAAATTGTGTGGCATAATTTTTGATGCCAAGTCATCAATCAGCACTGCCAAAAATATTTTTAAGTAGACCAATGAGAAAATATGTTATATATTATTTCCTATAAGTAGATGATTCTGGAGACACAATTTTATAGTAAGCATATGCTTTAAATAAAATTTTGCCAGTAAAAATGACATATCATATTTTTTCCTCATTTATTTATCCAGAACACTACAGAATCCATTTATTTGTTACAGATTTATCCTTAGGTGTTTCAATTTAATCACCTCTAAGTCACAAACAATAAATTACATATATTATGTCATATTTCTTCCAAGATTACTAGTTAATCGCTGTTTTTGCATCAACGTTTTTGCTGCACGATCTCCCTTGACCTATTGTACGAACAGACAGACGAAACCTCTCCGCAATTCTACATTCCTTTCTTTCGTCCAACGACCAGCCCGCGTGTTGCTACACAGCGAAATAAAATCGATACCCCAACTCAAGTTCACGCGGCTAGAAGAAGTGAAAGATACTGAGCAACTCGTGTATTATGTTTATGTGTTAGCAAAACTTATCAGAAAGATATCTGGATTATATGAAAAAAAAGGAATATAATGATTTAATTGTTGCATATAAATTATCCAGAATAGCAATGTTTACTCCCATATTTTCGGAATTAAATTCGAAGGAATACTAAAACTATCTTAGCTACACTTTTATATTTTTGTTCTTTCAGCTCATATTTGTGCTAATTTTATTTAATTTCCGCTCTTGTACCGTCGAAGAAGGTGGCAGGGTGGTAAACAAAAGTGGGAGTAACAGAGGCAATGATAACAGGCATAAAGGTTGAAGAAATTATAGTAACTTCATTACTACAACCAGTATGCTGATAGTAATGGTCGATAACGACGCTAATGTCTGGGCTTTTAATTTAGTTTCGCACAGCTGAGTTGCTCCGCCTTCTCTGTCGATGTCTACCCCTGTATTTGCGTGTGTGTTTGTGTATAAAAGTCCGTGGAAGTGTAGTTATGTGTTCTAGCTAATGAAGTACTTGTATTCGGTTGGTCGCATAAGTTTCGGTGCATGTTTTGTGTTGGTGTACGAATATTTGTGAATGCTTAGGTTCTAGCTTAGTATTTTTATAGATTTATGTAATACACGTTTATGACCAAAATATTTAAATATAAATTAAATAAGCTCTTGACTTTTTTTTATTTAAGTATTGTAATAGCACACACACACAAAAACAATATATAAATTCATATTTTTATATAATACACACAATACATAGAGGAAAATAAAGTAGTTGCAATAGCAAATTACATTATATTTCAGCTTAAACCACGGAATCTTACAAAATAAATGTAACAGAAATAAATATTAATTAAAGTAACTAGTCCAAAATGTCAATTGTGTCAATGCTATGTGTGTACTATCGACTCAAAAAAAAAGATGACATGGGGAAAATAAGCCATAAGGAAACATAAAGAAAGATGCATCTTCTTTTAATCTACCAGCCATTGCGCGTGTGTAGATTCTAAGAATTATTTAGTTATTAAATTCTTCTGTGTAAACTATAAAGCAAAACAATACAAATGTAAATCTAGCTGAAAAGGTTGCGGCATCTTTGTCGCATAACATCAAGGAAATTATCTTTCGGAACGATTGTCGGCATATATACCTTTCCTTTTTTGTTTATTTTAGCCAGCGATTACTCGTAGGTGACCAGATGGTATAATTTGTGCAAATATTTGAAATGTGTTCTTGTATAATTATTTATAGAAATAAATTTACAGAAACCATTACTTCAATTACAAAAAAAAAAAAACTGTTTAAGGTTTAGTTTTGTAAGAATTTCTTAATATGAATTTATCAGACATAAATGCCATAGAAAATATGGAAAAATCTTATAATACTTTTTGGAAAAAATTGTTATCCTTTTTAATGTTTTATTTCTATTGCTTTTCATGACGACATAAATCGAATTACATTTATTGGAATTTTTGCATAAAATGTGGATTTGACGTGTTGAGTTTTAAACTTTAAAAATTAAGATGATTCGACTTAATAGTAAAATTAAGAATGTGAACAAAAAAAGACCAATCATGAAATTGTTTTGGTAAACCTATTATTATAAAAAGTATCTAGCTATAATTTTATTTTACTCTTATAATCCATGGTTTTTTTTGACTCTGTGTGAGTATATTATAGCAAGGTAAATGAACGAAAAATGGTCTAACTTCTCACAAATTCTTTAATATCATACAATCGGTTTCATCACTTGATCTATTTTAAAACTATTTTACAATTCTGACCTGAAGATGTCCCTTAGTGGATGAAACTGGTTTTCCTTTCATTTACCTTGCCATTTTGTTCTTCTAAGGATTTTTCCATAGAAAGTTCGTAAAGAACTAAAGTTAATGATAATTCAAATATAAGAAAAAAATAATACGAACAGTTGATTTAAATAAAATTTCGACGTAAACAGGGAATTAGAAATCAGAATCATTGTATACATTTTTTGGCGGCAACTACAAAAGTTTTAGTTCTGGGAATGTAAATCGTGGGACAAGCCGAAAAGGTTGCGGCATCTTTGTCGCGCACCGTAAAGGGTATTATCTTTCGAGACGATAGCCCTCTGCGTCGCAGATTACGATGGCATTGCTTTTAAAGTAGATATATTAGAATTACGCCTACGAATTCGTTTTAAGGACTTGGGTCATAATTTTTTGAGCTAATTGTGCTTAGATTAGATGTGGCTTACAACATTACATATTTTCGAAATAGAACGGTCAAACCAAAAAAAGGAGCAGTGTTTACTCGAATCCCCAGTATGAATAGATATCACGTTATATCACAAGTGTGGTAATTTTACTGTTGTGCAGTACCTATTCAGTATTGCACCAATGTTTGTAAATCCAAATTCTCTGATACAAATAATAAACTTTTATAATTCATTCAATTCAGCGCTATGAAAACTATTCTGTTTTCATTATAATTTTAGTTTAATGTAAACAAAAATATTCTGCACTTTTTGAATTTTTGCTTTATTAGAAATACACCCAGAAAAAGGTTCGTGAATTGAATATAAAAAATCTGGAAAAATTATAGTATTAAATAATTACCTGCGACGCAGTTCATTCTGGATTTTATCTATATTTATATGTGTTTATGAAATTCATTTTGTATTAATACGTATTGTGAATAAATATTATGGTCGAAATACATTTTTCTATAAATGTTGTTTTCTAGTTTCCGGTGTGTGGAAGATACATATGTGTATGTAATAAATGAAATATCTTGCCTTGCTACTGTGGCTACTGAAACGCTTTCGATTTGTGGTGGAAATTTAAGGGAGTTAAACTTTATTTAAAAGGAGGTCTTGAAATAGTTTTATAGCTGTTCCGCTATAGTGTCTTTTTGTGGGTTTTGCCTTTAGAAAAACGAAAATCTTCATTGTAAAAGGCACTATCACCGAGATATGTGTGTACGTAACTATTAGAGAGTGGTTTAAAATACATATACACACAAAAAAAATCTATTATCAATCTGATTATTTTTATTTACGCAGAAATGGAAACTAAATATATATTTAAATAAATTAAATCTTGTTGGTTAGAATACAAGAGTAAATTCTCTGAAAACACAATATACTCTTAGAATAAATGGTATAAATATTTGCATTGAAGTATACTTCCTCCAAATGAACATTGTTATTGTTATAAGGAATAAATCCATTCAATCATAGTGAGAAAGTCTGTAGATTCAAAATAAAATCCCTTATACGTTTGGTATAATGAATTACTATATAAAATTATTAAATGTTTTGTACTGAAAACATGAAATATCAAATTGGAATTATCATAATATTGAAACATTTGAAACGAATTTTACCCTACCATTTATTGCACTAAAACTTATCTGTTATTGGTTCCCTCTTTTCTAGGAGGGTTTAGGGGGTTTTGCATATACATACGCTTTACTTGGTGTCACTTTTTGATTGACCAGCGAACAGTGTTGTTGGTTGTGAGTGTAAGTAAATTCAAATGGATAGCCCAGCCATTTCACAGCTACTAAGAGAATGGGGTGGAATAAAGGATTACTGGTTTAAAAAAACTTTGAAATAATACTTAGAGTTAGCGCCATTGTATCGATAATATATAAACATGGTAGGTGTGTACATTAACAAACATATGTAGGTATTTACTAGTTACTAGTTTTCAGTAGATAATACCAGCAAATTATTATACTGATTGAAATGATATCAGTAACCAACTCCGACCAGAAACCAGACCCAAGCATTGACTGAGAAGTATCCCGAGAACACCGGTCGCAACGACGGATACGTATAACATCTACGCATCAATATCCCGTATGCACCCTTGGAGTACCCCGATACGCTACCTTCTCCCAAACATTGTAAAACTATAAAGTATGACGGTAAATTTATTTAATTACATAATATTTCTTTATTTATTAATTTTCCCCTACCGAGGTTTTTTGGTGTTACAGATACAAAATAAGTAGGTACCTAATTATTACGCTTGAACAGTAAAAATGCTTAGATTAAGCTGGTAAGTATTATCAGTTCAATATACTTATATTTTGGAAGCAAATAATGGCAATACTTCAAATAATACTTTTATATACTTCTATCAAATGTACATAAATTATTAAGGCATAAATATAATGGATGTTTCCAGTTGAGAAAATCTATTTACTCAAATCTAAAATAATAATTTTTGTGGTGAAAATATTATAGGTTCATAATGATTTTAGTATATTGATTACATTTCAACTAAAAAAAAATGTTTCGTCTAACAAATTCACGGGTTTGGAAAACTGAACAAATTTTATTCTCAATATAAATACATCATCTTCTTGCTTATATAGGAAGTTCTGTTTATATTCAATGTGATGCATTTATATTCAAATTGAGTAATTATTTTTTTGTGTGTAGCATAAGACAAATTAAAAAAGACCTTTAAATTTCGTCCACTAATAAAGTACCATGCTAAACTTAAACTTGCAGTGATTAATCTTGTACAATTACAATGACGATCGTGGGTAACAAAGTTGCCTGCGATTAGGTATCATTGCAAAATTAAATTTTAATGCAGTGTTTGCAATTGTCTTGAGACTTACATATGACCTTGTAATTCTACAATTTGCAAATGTAGCATAATGTAGCACTTTGTTTTTTGCTTTTGTGCAAATTATATTTGTAAAGTTACAATACATTCAAACTTTTACAAAATTTTAACTGTAACGAAATACATGCTGTTCCTATTATTGCATGCAGTATATTAAATATACTATACTAGCAGTAATATTACAATAGACTGTAATTTTACAATGATAATTGTGGGTAACAAAATTGTCCATGATTATCATCGTAAATTTTTCTTACACTGCATGTTTACTTCAAAATATTCGAGCTGATGCATAGCAGCAGAGGCGAACGCGTGGAATATAATGACAGCTTCGAAGAGAACAGTTTGTAGCGCATGACAAGAGTTCGAACACGCAAAAAAGACAAAAAAATCTTCTCTCTTTCCATTCCGTTTCTACACTCTCTTCTCTTACATTTCTTTTGGTTGCTCCTGTAGAGAGCTTTGAGGAGAATCTTTTTATGTATTACATATAATGTATATTATGGAAGTATATAGTTTATATGCGTATATCTCACATCCATCGATGAGCAGAAATAGGAGGAATTGAATGAATTTAGGTTGTACATAAATAAGGTATATTTATGTATAGCCGGCATTTATTCAATTTATTTGTATAGATAAATATAGACTAGGATGTGACGTTCTCTTTCTATAAAACGATTCCCCCCCAAAAAAATGAATGTGTACGTGACAAATATTCGTCTCTCTCTTCGATGGCGTACGAATATAAGGTTTATACATATATACGCTTCTGGTGCTTTATATACAAGTCTACGGTAGCTAGGCCGAGCGTAGCTCGGCAGAAACACGTTTCTCACGCCGTATCCCCCCCTGATCGGTACATAAGGCACTCCGCAGAGGAGTGTATTGGTCGAATATTGCCTATAGGTACCCATCTATAGCAATGAAATTGCCAAGTATCGATTCTGCGCCAGGCGAGGGCCAATGGCAGACGCGCTACCGATTCTACCGAACCGACTGGCCCGGTTGGGGGGTACCCGACCCGGAGACGGCAAGGGGGGGAGGCCGACTGTTCAGCTACGACCGATCGGAACTCACCGATGCATCTATTTTCCGTACGGGTATGTACTACGGATAGAGGCGACGCTATATAGCGCGAACTCTGTCGCTCTTACCGTAGCGCGCGCCAGCTATCGGATATTGACAAGTCGCTGCCCCCTCTCCGCGCCCGGATAGGGCCGTACGGTGCCCCCTCGCGTCCCGTGCCCCTTCGAAGGCCCGGCGATTGATTTTCGCGCGAAATTATGATTGGATGGCTTCGATTTCCGAAGAACGGTGTGCGCCCCAGCGGTGTGTACGTATATAGCTCGGGTTCGATGTATGTGCGGATGTTCCTGGCGCGCAGGAATTTTCTCAGGGATCGGATTCGATTCGTCGGCGTTCGGATTGTGCGGCAGGGCGGGCGGGGTGGTTTCAGTATCGATTGATCGCCCGTTTAATTCGCGAGAGCTCTCTACAGCGATAATCTAATTTTGCCGTCGTTACTAGATGTAATTTCGGTTATTTCGCATGGATCGTGAGGCTTGTATATTATATATTATATACCTACATATTTAATGACGATACAAATAAGTATCTAAAGTGGTCATCGATTCCTTCTGTTGAGAATTAAATAATTAAGTACGAGGGCGCGGTGTTATTATTGTATAACTTGAATTTTCTTCGGGCACGAAAACAGCAGGCTTTCATAATTATTACGTCTGCTTTCTCTCCTTATTCGTCGATCCCCTGTGGGTTATCTGTTTTTCGGTACTGAGTTGTAAAGGTTTCTTTATGATTTTCGGTTCTGCGTTGCGTGTAGTAGGATAAAAGTACTAGTCAAATACATCCTAAAGCTTTAAAGAAACGTATTGTTTAAAAGGATATATACCGGGTATCAAATTGTATATACAGATTCTGTTACTGGTGACCTACCTAATTTTTCAGATTTGTCAAATGAGCTTATTAGTGTCCCATACTTTTCAGTGGAAGAAATTGAGTGTGCTTTGAAATGTTCTAAAAATTCCTTTACGGCTGGCTTTTGATCCATTCCCAGTTTTCTTATTAGAGATTGCGCAGGCATTTTTGCAAAGTCCTTTGCACATCATATTCAATTTAATATTAGAACATTCTAAAATACCATCAATTTGGAAAATAGCGCATATATGTCCTGTTCTGAAGAAGAGTGACCCATCTGAGCTTCATAACTATCGACCCATATCACTAATATGCAACTTTGCTAAAATGTTTGAAACTGTTTTATATAAGCACATCTATCCCTCGATTTGTAATTTAATATCCCCAGTACAACATGGTTTCATGCAAAACAGGTCGACGGTAACTAACTTGGCTTGCTTCACCCAATTTGTTTCCGAAGTTATTGATAACTATTGATACCTAGATTCTCAGAAGGCATTATATCAGGTAGATCATCATGTTCTTTTAGCTAAAATGCGTTCTTTCGGCTTTTCTAACTCTTTGTTAAATTTCTTTAAATCTTATTTGCTAAATAGGAAACAATGTGTCAAGTACCGTAATTTCATATCTAAGTTCATCATCCCTACATCAGGCGTCCCGCAAGGCTCGAATTTAGGACCACTTCTATTCTTAATTTTTATTAATAACCTTGTTAATGATATATCCTGTCAACAACTAATGTTTGCTGACGATTTAAAGTTGTTTGCCTCTATTGATTCCGTTGAGGACTGTAGAGTACTTCAATTTAATATCAACGCTGTTGTTTCCCAGTGTAGTAAATGCAGGCTTTCACTTAATGTTTCTAAGTGTAATTCTATGATTTTTACTAAAAAGATCGACTCCGTTACTTTTTCTTATACTATCGTCGGTACTACTTTAATCTCTGTAAGTTTAACGAAAGATCTGGGAGTGTTATTTGATCCCAAACTTTCCTTTTCTCATCACATAGTAGCACGTACCTATAAAATTTATGGTTTTATTTACCGCAATTGTAGAGATTTTCGTGATACCAGGACGTTGAGTACGTTAAAGTATTTAACTGAGAGAACGAGAGATGCTTAATTAACAAAATAGGTTTTAGTTAACTAAATATTATTGAGTTAACCAATAGTTTGCCTAATGATATTATTTTATTACATTGAAAAGAAAAGTGGGAAAAAAATATCCCAAAATTTCTGACAATTTTCCTGGAGTTGCAAAATTACTCCTAACAATTGTCTTCCATTTTAGGGGATACCCATTTCTGTTTATGGAGGAATACAATGTAATTTACGGTTGTTTAAAATAATGATTCGAAAAATAAGTACACCCAGAAAAGTTATTAGTTACAAAATGCTCTATGTTGATTTTCTTTTTGGTTATTATGACCAAAATTTAATTTAAACCAAAGCAATTTCTCAGGTTCTATAAAGAAAAAATTCAGCTTGAATCGGTTTAATTAAATTACAATTTGAACTTGTTACAATTAGCAATGAAAATGGTTCCTCTAATGTTACTAGAAATTTACCACGTTTTTTTTTTTCATTCAATTAAAAATGCAGTTAGATAGACAATTCTGAAGCATTAAATCAAATTACGTTTTGGGTTGTAGAACTTAAAGAATGTCTCCCTCTGTAGTACAGCAAATACGTTAGATACTTGCATGTATTACAGAAATTGTCGCATAGATGGCGCTTCTCCGATTTCACTCCAGTAGCAGAACATATTTAGCACAACTACACTGTAAAAAAAGTTGCCTACAATTTTACCGGTAAATTTACTTCATAAGGTAAAATTTCTACCATCTAGTAAATTTCACATGCTGATGTATTTTTCAAAGATTGTACTGTAAAATTCGTATGCAATATTTATATGAACTGTATATTTGCCGAACGCGTACAGTTAAATAACCTAATAACCAATCACATTGCGGCGTATTCAAGTAAAAATAAATATAAAAGATCCTCAAATTTTTACCCAAATTTAAATACCCAAAAAAATTGTAAATTTTACACTTTTAAGTAAATTTTGATAGTAAACATAAAATGTACATGTTTTTTCCTGTATTTTCCTTTCGAATTTTTATTACATCTTAAACTTAC
Organism: Protaetia brevitarsis; assembly: GCA_004143645.1. Lineage (NCBI taxonomy): Eukaryota > Metazoa > Arthropoda > Insecta > Coleoptera > Scarabaeidae > Protaetia > Protaetia brevitarsis. Next base: position 26,340 of record RXPK01001860.1, on the reverse strand, counting down.
ATGAAAAAGCCATAAATTTTACCGAAATCTTTTTTCGCATGTTAAATATCCTAGAAAAAACATGTAAAACAAAATTTACATGATTTATTTGTGTAAATCACAAGCGTTATTACATGTAATATTCCTAATTTACCATGGCAAAATTACTGTAATTTTTTACAGTGTAGGGTGATAAGTACGTTTATAACATATCCATCTGGTATACCTACCAGATAAACGTCTAATAGGGCTGTGATCGTTGAAAGGGCGATTTTTTTAACCACATATTACATCGGCGAAGTGATCCTCGCGGTCAACCCCCAATATGCGGAACAAACACTTAGCGTGCTTACAATACCGACCGCATGTCTCCCTCAAATAAGTAGGTTGTTAAAACAAGATTAATTTATATAGATTATAGTTCGTTCAATTAAATATTCATTTAAATGAAATATTCGAAATTTGAACTAACTAAGAGGATTTGGTTAATTCGACTTAAATTTTGGTTAATATAACTAAATTATTTCCACGTGATTGTTTCAAAGGGTTGAATTGAACTCTTGCTAGGACTACTATAACAATATAAATTTGTTGTACTAACAACAAATACTTAATATTTTTTTTTCGTTCCTGTAATAAAAAAAAATGATTCGTCATATACAACCAAATAACATTGTTAAACTAAATTTTGGTTAGCTCAATATAGGTACTTTTCTGACTATACAGGCTGGTCCAATTTGCTTGTCAGAATAGGCCATCTCGGTAACCGTAAGAGATAGGAAAAAACGAATGGCCAAGTTTCGATCTCTTTTTCCGCAATATGCTCAATGGCGAAAACTAAAATCAGCTACATTCTTTTGTTTTTGAGTTATAGCCAAAAAATTGATTTTTCGACTTTTCCAGAACACCTAACTTGCTTATTTCACGTTTGTGTTTGTCATGGGACTACTAAATTAATAACGTAAATAATTTTTACTTTTAAATTTTATTAGATAAATGGTGGGAATCGACCCCATACACCTTATATTTTTGAAAAGAGAAAAAAAAAACCATCTGTCCAACTATGGCTTACATTTAAAAAAAAATAATTTTATGCCGCGGGTGACAAATGAATGCATAAACTTACAATCTGATTTAACTAGGCGATTCTACGCGTAAAAGTGCCTCAATAATGTTAAAACATTTTCTTCGTATCATTAAAGTCAAGCGAGTTATTAGGCATTCTGGAAAAGTAAAAAAAAAATTTTTTTGGATATAACTCGAAAACAAAAGAATATAGCTAATTTTAGCCATTGAGGATATTTCAGAAAAAGAGATCGAGACTTGGCTACTCGATTTTTCCTATCTCTTACGGTTACTGAGATGCCCTATTTTGACAAGCAATTTGGACCACTTTGTGCATTCTAGTAAACTTCAGTTTACAATAGTTATTTGCATGCAAGTTATTTTCTTGTTGATGTGTATCTCAAGAGATAAATTAACATACTACATTTGCACCTTCTACAATACTTTTTGTTGAATTTACAATTAAAAAATATTTCATAATTTTTATATAATATACTACTTATCCAAGCTCTAATGGACTTCTTACTGTACATTCGTAATGGTTTACTTCGAAAACTGCGTTATTTTAACTGGATTGCAGGGAATTTATGGTTTTCAAAAAAAAAAAAAAGGCGCAAATATAGGTATGTGTGCTTTAAATAAATAACAATATTATAGGTTAGAACGTATTTTGAATAAATTTTTTGTGTCCGTCAGGGATTCATTATGTAGGAAACGAGTGTAGAGAGGTTAAGTTTACTTCAGCAACTAATCTAGCCAGAACATACTAAACCAAAAAAGGGTTTTGAAACAATGACGAAATAATGCATTAAAATTGGTCCAAAGAAGGAATTCATCAAATCAACGAAAATGAAATGGTAGCTTGATTAGCTCAAAAAGAAAAATGTTATTGTTGTAACGAACACAGTTTTGTTTTAATAACCTTATTTGGGTTATTGAATGACCACGAGTTACCAATTTTATGTATGTAACTTCAGTAAAGAATGAAGAAAGGCATTCAACTGATATGCCAATCGCAAGTAGCTAACTTCATATATGTATGTTGTTTATAATTAATCCTAATAAATGATTGTTATAGAGTAAACTGCTAATTAAAAGAATGAACTTAATTCATTGATGCAATATAATCGCGTTTCATTCACTCAATTTTGTTGAGTAAGCGATGCAGCTTGATTTAATTGGATTGCAGTAAAAGTAATATTAAAAGATTGATAGCAAGCATTGGTGATTACCAAAAAGCATCGAAAGAATTAACCGTAAGAATGCCACCATGACAGGGACTCATAGTCTATTGTGGAGTAATCGCCATACTAGCAGGAAAGGGAAATAGAAATGCGAGTTCATCTTCAGCATTCCTCCAAGAACAAATTCCCCTTCATAAGTATCATGTATCAAGTATTATTTTCGATTCCCTCCTAAGAGATCAAACTTTAAATGCCCGCCCTCTAGGAACTAGACCTCAAACTCTCACTCATTGATTCAATTCAATCACTAACGTGCACCTTTCATTACGGTATGCTATCTGTTCGTTCTCGCAATAAATTACAAACCATTGAACTAACGATGAAGGTATAATTTAATACATTATTGCGTTCATATCGTATTTTTTTTAAATGGTACGTAAAAATGAGAATCTATATTGGCTTATATTCATATTATTAACAATAGTTATTTGTGTCACTAGGCCAGAAACTACAGTTTTGCGAGTATGAGTACGGTTTTGTAAGTACATGTGATACACAATGTTTTTTGGGGCGACAAATCTTAATTTTGGCAAGTTGGCATACATGCTACATACCTTAGTATTTTGACGTTTCCGAGAATAAATCTTTTTCTGTAATTTTCTTTCTAGTTTAAATAGTCTATTTATCAATAATGAGTGCAATGAAGACACCAGTTCATCTTAGCATCGTTGAACAGTAGCTTAAGACAATTTATTACACGTATTTCATTGTAGAATCATATAATCAATTTTTAACAAAAACAATGACAAATTTAGTTCTGTCGATGAAAATTTACTCAATGAATGTGGATTATTGATATCACGTCCAGTATGTTTCGCAGTGTTTTTATAAGAAAACGACTTTTGTAATTTAACGACGCGACCTCCTGTTGCTATATATACAAGGGTCGTTTCATTCGAGCTGTTTTATGGCTTCGAAACGAATACGAATCAGATATTTTTTAAGTATTGATATCTGTCGATAAGGGCGCGTCCATACGAAATCGGTCAGACAGGCGCGTCGCGATCGTCGACTCTCTCTCCTAGGCACTAGGTGCCGTTCGGGACGCCCACCTTCCGGGGTCGAACGATTTTTCAAGTCGCCGACCGCGCCGTTATCGGAAAGTGGAACTTATCGATAGGACCCTTCGGAGCAGGCGCCTCCTCCGAAACCGGCGATTGATTCTAGTGCAAAATTCCGATTGGGTGGCTTCGATTTTGCCAAGTACGCCGTTCGACGGACAGAGAGGACGTTATCGTCGCGATACGGCGGTGCGAGAAGGATCCATAATCGTTATGTGTGTACATAGCGAGCGTCGTTTTTATCGAGAGGAAGGTATTGATGGGAATACGTAATGTGGGACGGTTCTCGGCGAGCGGGCGGGCGGTGAGATAGGTTATCCCGGTCGACGGCGTCGTCAACGGGCTGAGCGAAGGAAACGGCCGGGTCGATACGAGCTGAAATATGTATACGTATGCCGCTGGAAGTCTGGAATAATTGATTTATCTCCTGATGTATCCACGTAGAGTTTTTTTTTTATATATATTTATATATGTACCTTTACAGTCTGTGCTCAAACTGGAATCGTATGAAAAACCTTCTTGCTGTTAGTTTTAGGAGAAAAAGTTTTTGTTTACACAAGGTTTTGCGTGGTCTAAAATATAAAACGCAACTACATAAACTAAAAAACAAGTGTGGAAAATTATCCCAAAAATAGGAGGCACCTTCCCTTATTGAGGAAAATTATTTTCTCGCTTTATTTTTTGAACGAATTGATCTATAAGAGAAATATAGAAAAATGGTAACTAATACGATTAAGTGCAAGTAATAAAAAAGAATTGTGCTCTTAAAATTAGTGGAATGAAAACACTGAGAAAAATGGGCTAAGTAAAGTGTTACTTGATAAAAAATTATTTACAATAGATAAAGTTTTACTTGGAACTCTTCTCGTTAAGTAACACCTGCAACTAAACCCAGTTTCTTGAATGCAAGTTATTTACTGTAAATAGTGCTTCTATTAAGGCATTAGACAACGTGAGCTGACAAATTGTGGTAACCCCAGTGACCAACTATATTTATTTAATATTTTATAAATATTAAAAATATTAAATCTTTCTTGAATACTAGTTATATTAATATAATATGCATAAAAATATATTAGGAAAACATTTAAAAAATATATATGTTATGTAGCATTAATAATATTTTATTGCAAATGTTTTCTCAATATATTTTTCATAACACTGCAAGAATATTTTGCTTTGTATTTCTGTAAATATTTATTTCACATAAAAAAAAAGATTGAATTTTTGCTTTTGTACATTTGGTGCGTAGGACGAATAATATAGAATGGGTAAAATATGCATACATATTAAGTAGGTATGTACCTATTTAAAATGATAGTTTAAAGATTAAATTAGATAATATATATCTAATATGATTTAATTAGTATCTAAGTTGAGTGCTGTAACTTTTCTATTAATATATCTGCGTTTTGTATTAGATTATTTGTAATATTTGTAAGTTGCGAACGTCAACACAACACCTCTATTCATTACGGTGCCGGTGTTATATGATTTAGTATTGTTTATGCGTCTATGGAATAGGTACATAGAATGCATATGCGCACGTGCGTATCATCAACGTTTTCATTCGTTTGTTCGTTACATGTTATAGTTTATAATAGTATACCATTAGGGCAGATTAGGGTTAACTGTGTAATTAATTGTTGCGGGGTGTGTTTTAGTTTTTGTGATGACTATGAGGTAAGCAAAACTTTGAACATGTCATGGCATTTATAAGATAATTGGAATGCTCAATATCGCTATGTACAGAAATCGTTTAATAATATAATTGTAGGAATTTTATGATCATATATGTATTGCATCTACCAGATTAATTGCTAGTTGATTTGCTTAAGAGATTCATCTCGGTAGATAAGCGTCATAACCTCAAATAGAGGTTAGAATACGTTGTGTTGTTTTATTGTTTGTACGTAGAATGTTTTCAAATATTATGAAAAAAGTAAAAATAAGTATCGTAAGTATTAGAATGTAGCTACCACTCCAATTATTGTAAATGCTCCAAATGTATTAGCAGGTGTTGATAATGTTGTACCATGTTTTATTCATCGTATGATCTAATACAATTGGCATTGTTTTAGAGGGCATAAGGAAACGCCATGAGAGCGCCACTACCGAAGATATGAAAAAACCCATAGGGTTGTACCTGGCACCAGCCAAGGCTAGACTTAAAAATGAGTATTTTCATTTTATTGGCTTATTCAAATAAAAATGATAATAAATACATTTGTTTTTTTATTTAGAGCACTTCAATTAAAAAATAGTGATTAATTTGATAAACCTTCAGTATGCCTTAAAAGATGCCAGAATTATTGATTATTAACTTGCATGGTGAGTGTGAAAAAAAAAGTTCTTGCCTTTTAAACAACTCTATGTATGTTTCAACTTTTCGTTATCGACGTTATACATTCTAAATAACCAAGAACAATTTTAGTTCATTTTGACAAATTAAATAGATTGCATAAAAAATTCTCAATTTTTAATAAATATTTTACAAATATTTTAGAAAAAATATAGCGCTTACATTAATTTTAAAAATATGGAATAAATATTTTGATTGAATATTTTTATCTATATTTAGAAAAAAATATGAAAAATATATTCAAAAACCTCTCACGAAAAATATTTATAAAATATATTTTTAAAAATATCTATGTAATATTTGTGGCTGTTAGGGAAGTAGCGTATTACTTATGACTACTGGTACTGCATCTAACTACAGCACATGCTTAGTAGAAGTAACGACAATGCTGATCGCTATTATATTATGTATTTTCTTAAATAGGTAACAACTGCTGCCACCCCGTGATTGTTTTACTATTCCTGATTGGCTAACGCGGCGGAGTAGTGAAATAGTTCCCGAGACAGCTACGCGTGCAGGCGCGGACTAGCGTCAAGTAAGAGTTACGGACGTGGGAAAAGGTCGTCGAAAAAGTGTGTGCAAGTAGGACGACCATTGTAGACCAGTTGGAACGCAAATATATTAAAAATACCGGGTGGGTTAACTCAAGGCCCCATCCGCATAAAAGAATCCAGCAAAAAGAAGAAAGTACCGACCCTATAAGCAATCGGATTTTCAAGATGCAGTTTTAAACCACGTTGTGGAATATTTGAATTCCCCATCATTGTGATGATATCTGCCCCACTGGTGAAGTTAAAGTGTGGATGCCGCCCCTAGCTGAGTAACAGTCCAAGTGCCACCTGCAGTTAGGAATACACCGAACGAAGTATCGTTTTGACGAATACGGACATAACCGCCACGTACGCCGACAGAGGATCAACTCGCCGAGACAACGCCCAGTGCAAAGAACCAACAGAAACCACAAGTTTACCGTCTAGGTGTATTATTTCTTGGTTTGTTATTAGTTGTAACTTGGAAGCCATATTTCTCTTTGTCCTTTGTTTAAATTTCAATAATTTCAATAACTAAATAACGTTTCAAGGGGGCACCTTTTACCTTTTCTTTTATTATTGCTTTGTTCATTTTTTCATTATTAAGGAATATATTTTATGAGTCATTACGTTGTAAATTGTTAAAGTCAAACCAATATCTTTCATTCAATTAAATGCAAATTTAATCTTCGATTATTAATGCAATCGAACCTACAGCACAATGAATAGTAATTAAAAATTATTTGCAAACAATTTTGAATTACGCATTGCTCGGTACGGAGTACTTATAGTTGCGGTTGCATAAATAATCGAAGATTTGTGGAACTATTTTTTTGTACTTTATAAGTTATTTACACAGAGTACACAGTAAGCTACTCAATAAATATTCACTAAACTTCCTCGTTTCCTGCACTACCTATAGTTGAACAACAGATTTAAGGTAAATATATTGTATATTTATAGCAAACCATTACCTTCCTATATATCAGGTATTTAGTGAACGTGCATTAATGATACTCTTTCCTTATCACAAGTAATCTAAATAGCTTGTATTAATTATGAAGGTGTGATAGCTGTTATAGAATAGTTCACTCAAAGCAATACACCTACTACATGACAAGGGCAACTCTTTGCTTACTGCAACTACATATATTCTTTGGCTTAACTACTTCAGTTTAATTATCATAAGTTACCGGTATGAAGCAGACCGTAAGTAACTTAGATTGCTTCTTGTTAGTATCAGTGTTTAGGATCTCTTTTTTACTGGTGCTAAGTAATCTGTGCTTTTGTCCCCTATTCAGCTGAACTTTTTACTTACGATAATTGTATTTTTATTTATGATTATTAAATTTTTTTCTCAGTGAAGTGTTCGATTCCACTATAACAATAAATTATAAAATCACTGTAACAAACAAACAACGATAGATACAGCTTCGTTGGCTTTTATCATCACCTTTTATCATTTTTTTCTTAATATTTTTTCACAATGTACTTGCAGTACAGGTGAAGTCAGTTCACTTGTACTACAAGTGCAGCAAATAATTGCATTTTTATTAAAATGAAAAGTAAATATGCACGTCTCAGAAGATGATTCGCCGTAAAACGAATTATAACAAATATATCAGCAGTCAGAGCTAGTCATTTTATATACTGCACACTCAATTATTACAGGATACTTTGGCATTAACTGTTGGATACATTATACGCCGTAGTTCAGAGTCATAAAAAGGTGAGAACTCCACGCTTCCCTGGACACTGCGGCTCAATTTTCACACAATTAACGCTGTGTTGATACGAGACGTCTCGTCTTTGTCCGGTAGGCAGACCCTTGTAAAAAGAGAGCTATTATTAAAGATTTACGGAAGAAATGCGAAGACATAACCTCGTTATTATATGCCCATTATGGTTGTAACTTATGTAAGTTAAGTATGAACGAATACGCAGGCTTTTATATTTACATACAAGGTGCTAACGTTATAATTTGAAATTTGAATCTTGATTATATAGATATTCTTCTTACTGTTAGGCATACATACAAATCTACTGAATCAGATCAAGATGCCAAAATCAGTTTTTTTTTGCCGATTTTGCGAATTGTTAATTTTGTTTAAGTTGGATGTGCATTTTGTGATAATTAAAATTAAATATCAGTTTATAATAAATTCCGAACATTATATTTCTTCACAATATCTAACTATCTAATAAAAGTGACTTGAATTTATTATTAAAATTAAGTCTGAATATAATGTTCAGACTTAATTTTAATCACACTATCTAATAGAAGTGGCTTTAATTTATTATTATTTGTATTTATTTATTTTTTTAATTGTTATTAATCCCAATTGTTACTCCTTCAATGCACTTACAATTAGTTGATTGAAGAACACGTGCAACGGAAATACATGGCGTGCCGATAAGGTTACTATTTTACATACATCTAACTGAATAATAACTCGCGCTCCTTCTCAGACAAAGAATCCAGGAATTGGGAGCAAAATAAACATTTTTTTTTTTTTTTGCTAAAAGCCTGTTGAAGTTCAGGCAGCTCTTCTGTTAATGGTATTTGATGTAATACCTTTTAATTGTGTATATAATTTAATTAATTAATAATTGAAATATTTCGTTAAACAAATTATTTACTTTTTTATATCTTTACTTTTATATTGTTAACGAAGTCTTTATTTTTGGTTTTAGGAAAAAGTCTTTTAAACAAATGTTTTACAGAATTCAATGCTGCATAACCTAAAAATAATTTGATTATACAGAGGATCCCAGAAATAGACAAAGAATAAGGCATACTATGTAAAGAAGTTTGTATGTATAAAAGAACCATCCACTGAACTGAACTGCCTCATTAGAATATTTCGAAATTCTAGAAAGAATATGATTTTGAAATCCTCAGAGTAGTCATGGCCGACTGGAATCTACTTAAAAAACATATTTTCAATATTAAAGTACTTTAGATGTACAGGATATTGATGGCATCTTTTTTATTTTGCTACAATTTGGATCCATTTAGTGAATTAATCCCATTAATGGTGGCACATTTATGTCAAAATTCCTTATCCCTAAACTCAATTGTTTTAGAGGTATTTGCAATTTTATTAAATTCTGGATGTTTGCCCTTTTTCGAACAATATATCTTCAAATTAACAAAATTTCTCTTTGTTAAAATATAACGTAGTATATTTTGTGGGCACACTCTTGTAACATCGATGAAAAGGTAAATTATCTTTAAATTAGCACAGTCCTTTCTTACGCACTTGGCAAGGTGGCCCTTAAAAGAAAAGTACTCTCAAGGATTAACTTAAGATTTCTGGTCTCTTTTTTTGATAGGTATTTGGATGTTAATTTAGAGATTGATTTTATCTGTAAGAAAGTTTACTGGTTTTCCATTATCAAATAGCTTAAGAACTGATTTTATAGGATACACGAAATTCAAAGAGTGTTGGATCGCAACGCCAGTCAGACTCCAAATATTCTTGTCAACATCAAGCATTTTTTGATGATTGAATTGAAAAGTATGATATAATTGACTATCATCAAAATTTGAAATTTATATATGCTAACATATTTATAAAACGAAGTGGCGTCAAAATGGAACTTTGCGGAACTCCACAGTTAATTAGGTCTATACTGAGATGAACACTCATTAACAATGTATGTCTATTGGTGAGGTAAGATCTAAATAGTGATACAGTAGCAGGTGAAATATTCTTGTCAAAATTGGTATTTCTTGATGATAGTCCTATAATTTAAAAGTACGATATAATTGACTATCATCAAAATTTGAAATTTATACGTGCTAACATATTTATAAAACATAGTGGCGTCAAAATGGAACTCCGCGGAACCCCACAGTTAATTAGGTTTATACTGAGATGAACACTCATTAACAATGTATGTCTATTGGTGAGGTAAGATCTAAATAATGATACAGTAGCAGGTGAAATATTAGCCTAAATTGAAATTTGTAAAAATAATTTATGGTTCAAAGTATTATATATAACACACGACCAAAGTCCAATAGGGGTAGGAATCGACACCATTCTCTTGTCACAATCTGATAAAAGATGATTCGTCACATTTAAGAGAACTATGACCTTATAGAAAATCCGTTTGGCAATCAGGGATAATTGAAGACACGAGTGGATGAAGGTGTTATGTTACAAAATCAAACTTTTTCAGAAATTAAGTTTTTTTTATGTAATTCTTCTCAAAAGTAGTGTAACTTAACTCCTTCATACATTCACAAGACTCGAGTGTTCTTGAATTTCTGGAATTTTCGATGGTGCTATGTGAAAGATGAGTACAAAACACCTTCATTCATGCAAAAAAGACAGTTTTTAAAATGCGACATAGCACCTTCATCCACTCGTATGTTAAATTAGTTTAAGCTGGCACACATAACATTTTCAAGAGGCTTTGTTAAAACTGATAGTATACAATTAGGACGAAATTTTTGGGATGGGAAGTACAAAAGCATTCTTCCAGAGATCCGGATATGCTATTAGTAAGATAAATATTAATAATATACGTCAAGTATAGCTAGATAAATGTACAACAAGTGTACACAAGCAATTTTATGACAAAAAGATCTTCCACTCCAGTCAAAGAGAAGAAACTATTAGAAAATAATGATTAGTTATCTTAATAAGGCACTTAGATAAAAGTGACTTATACCCAACACCCTTAAGATTAGATAATCGGCAATAACTAATTGGCTTCCTACCCTCTTCCTTGCTAAATGATGCGTCACGAAAAAATATAAATTACACAAGATAAATGTTGATTTTTTGAATATACCTAACACGTATTAACAAAAATTTTGCTTTGCAAATTGTTTGTAATAAACGCAAGTTCTTTCTTTTTATATAACAAATAAAGTGATTGGCTAGTTACTATTAATTACGATGACGGTATTACAACAATTATAGTGTTGAAATTGGCTTTACCATACCATCTAACAGGGTCAATGTTGTTACAGTATTAAGTACTAAGGAAAAATCAATGTTTTATGTGAGCTTTTTCATTGTGCTCACATAAAGACGCAAATGCAGACCTTCACATAGATGTGAATTTCGAATGATTTTACGAAATTGTGTAACCACAGAACACATTATGTTCTAGTACACTTACCGAATCCCAGACTCTACACTGTAAAAAAGTTGCAGTAAAATTACATGTAAAATCGTTGGTAACAAAGTTGCCTACAATTTTACAGGTAAATTTGCTTCATAAAGGTAAAATTTCTACTATCTTAGTAAATTTCAATGCTGTGTTTTTCAAAGATTGTACTGTTAAAATTCATATGTAATATTTATATGAACTCTATATTTACTGAACACTGAAGTATTTTCATATGTATTTTCATTAAAGAGAGCAAGCAACTTACCTAATTCTTTTATAGCACCTAATAGGTCATTACTGAATCGCTCAACCAGGGATCAAGAATGAACACGCTTACGCGAAAACCTACGATTGTTTGTGACGTACATGATAATCATTGAGCCACTAATAAGTTCGACAAACGAATAGAATTACCTACGCGCACAGATAAATCAATCCAATAACCAATCACATTGCGGCATATGAATTTCGTATTTTCCATGATATCATAGTTTTACTCGAAAATTCAAGTTAAAAAACAAATAAATATAAAAGATCCTCATATTTTTACAGCAAAATTAATAGTTCACTAGTAAAATTACTTTTAAAGTGCATTAAATACCCCAAAAGAAATGTCAATTTTACACTTTTAAGTAAATTTTGAGAGTAAATACAAAATTTTACATGTTTTTTTCTGTATTTTCCTTTTGAATTTTTGTTACATCTTAAACTTACATGAAAAAGCTATAAATTTTACCGAAATTTCATTTTCCATGTTAAATATCCTAGAAATAACATGTAAAACAAAATTTACCTGATTTACCATGGCAAAATTACTGTAATTTTTTACAGTGTACTTTTTTTATATAATTTTCAGTAAATTAATCGCTAGCTACAGTGAAATACATAAGACGGAGTCACTGATTTAAGTATTATAAATAGAAAATAGCAAAACAGCGGTACTTTACCTCTGTATCTTCGCACGACGCAACGTATGGGGCCAAAGCTGCTACCTGACGGCACTCCGCATCTTCCCTCTCTTTCTGGGGGGGCGATTTCGACGTCGCTCTCGCTCCAGGATCGCGACGTGGCGCACCTTACGGCCAACGTTGCACCTACTACTGAAGCCCGCTGCCGTGGCGCGGGCCAATCCGTCGGTCCTTCTGCTCGGTGTGCCCGTCGCGATCTTGTTTAGAATATTGCGACCGAACGAACGAAACGACGGCCGTCGCTCTCGTATTGATCGACGGCGGCCGCGTGTGGCTGTGTGTGGCGGAACGTGGCGGCTCGATGTTTGATTAGAAGAGGCCCAGGAAAAACAGATAAATGGGGACAATGATGTGGCGCGTCCTCCATAGCGTCGATTATTGTTATTAACATATTTTTTTTTATTTTTTGCGTATTTGTTGTCGACACGGTTTTTAATAAAAATGAAAACGTATTAAGTAGGTATATTTATTGATGTATTTCTGGATCAAATATTAAGGGCGGTTTCACAATGCTTAGTACCTATATGCTCGGAATAACGTTAGTCCCAACGTAATTTGAGTCACTCAGAGCTAAATTGTATTAACTCCACTTTTTTGCTAAAATAATATTACGTCATGTATCTGAATAGTTTATCTTTCATGTGCACTGTGAAAATGTACATTGTAAAATTACATAACTTAACGTTGGCAACTTCGTAACATTACATTAGAAAATTCAAAACACTATTGAAACTTTCTAAATTGTTTTTTACCTTTACCTTGTAAATTACACCTTTTTGCGTGATAAATTAGGGAAATAACTCATAGCACAACAGAATTAATATTTAAAAAAGAAAATTCTAAATTACCAAGGAACTACAAGAGATAGGTACAGTAAGCATTAATACAATTTTAAAGACCGTTAAAATTAAAATCTAAATAAGGTAATAAATACAGGGTGTTCCATTTAAAAAGAACAAAGGAAAATGAATACATGCGTCAAAACAGATTTAAGAAGCATATTGCTAGAACCTATAATAAAACAAATCCTTGGGAATTAGTTCTGATTTTGGCATTAATATGTATTTTTATTGTATGCCACATAGGTCAGGATTTGATACATGTAACAAAAATACTATTTATTTAACGTGAGAACTTCACATAAAATTAAGAATTTTAGCAAGAATTTATCAGAGTAAGTATAGAATAAGTTTTCGAAATAAATAAGAAATACTTATTAAGTTTTTAAAAGTTAATATATGTATTTGACTGTCTAGTCAGAAATCATATGAGTTAGTTACTGGAGACTTATTGGAAAAAAGACGCCTCAAATACATATGTTTGGCTAGTGGAATAGTTATTTACATTATTAGAGTGGGTGGATGTCATTTACAGCTCAAAAATTCAGTTTCAGGCAAGAAGGTATTCGAGCGCTGTAAATGACCTCTGTATTAGACTTTTTTGGCCGAGAAAAATATTTAGAAAATCTTATTAAAAAGAATTGTATAACAGTCAGTAGTGTCGATTGGCACCACTGCGTTTAAACAACTTAATTCAATCTTAAATGTGTGGAAAGCGAATTTTTTGAAAATGATTTTCCATCAATAATGATTAAAACGTATATCTATATGTGTTTTTTTTTTAAGCTAAATTAAAATGATATGCACATTATACATTGAAAGTAAATAAGATGAGAAAAATGCGTGTTTTACCGCACTATGGCGGTAAAATGAACCTACCAAAGACTAAAAATAATTTTGATATACGACTACAAATACAAATAAAACAATTTGAAATAAAAATACTATTTTTAATTTTTTAATAACCTTATCAATAATTCACACTGATTTAGTACCAACTTCATAGCACTTAAATGATTTTTTTTGCAAATAAATTCCTTAATAGGCTTATACAAGTATTCAGATTTATTAAAAAAAAAAATATATATGTCAGCATTCCTGGTTGCCTACTTAATTTTCCAATTCCGTAGGTACAGTTCAACGATAACTAATCATGAATGTGAGACCTTGAAGGTCATTTATACATATAATTTATAGAGCTTACCAACCTATACATAATTTCTTTTCTTTTATTAAACAAGAGATTACAGGTGCCAATCGCAAAAAATAGCATAAAAACACGTTTCATAAGACTTAAAGCACTCATTAATGAAAGAACTCGTTCATGCAAGCAAAATGTATTTAACTTTAAACACATGTAATTCTAAGTATGATGCAGGTAGGAATTTTATGAAAACTTCCCATTGTGTTTAATACTTTTCTTTTAATTTCCTAAGTTCTCTCCACTATGATGCCGATTTTGCCACTTTTTCCGCTAATATTCCGTAGTTATAGTTATCCGCCAATAATGTTAAGACGACGTCCTCGGTGCTCTTCAAAACGTAAGTAATAAATCTTGAGTTTTAAATTTTATTGTGTTTTACTAGATGTGATTCAAAATTTTCGTTGTGTAATTCTTAGCGAAAATTGAAAGTATGTTTTTGTTCACCCTGTATAATTTTTTTTGAATTACTTTAATTTTATTATCAAGTCTAATGATTTAGTTAAAAAATAAATACAGTTTAAAATATCTAGCATTAAATATGGATGACAAGCATGCCTCTTAAATTTTGGTCTACATTTTGAAGAACAGTTAATTACCTCGTAAACGAGTTGAGTTAGGTATAAGAAACCTAATACCAACTTGCCTGTATTTAGTCTGTACTATCAACATATGCCATAATATACAGGGTGTTCAATTTAATTTTTCACAACTTTAGTGTGTAACTTTTTTTTGAATCACCCTGTTTGCTTCAAATAATTTTAAATATGGTCCCTTTCTAAACCGGTATAACTCTAAACAAAAAAATTGAAAATATGTTACCATTTTTCGTATATAAACCGACTCGAATGTAATAACCCCTCGTATATAAGAAAAAAAAAATTTATCCAATGATGGTGTAATGCGACAGTAATACTTATGTTGTGTTGAAGTGGAGAGAATGAGAGACCTAGTGCCTGGGAGTGAGAGAGTGTGAGTAGGAGAGAAAAAAAAACCAACAAAAACTCTTAGAGTAAACGGCGAATTGCGGAACTAATTCAGAATTCCGAAAGAGGTTTTGCTGAAAGTGTTGCCATTACCTTACTAATTCTGTACATTTACGGTGTAATTTATACTTCCATCACAAGTTACGGACTATCTATAAATTAAAGTTCAAACCATGGAACATTTGCAATATATATCATGCATTTTTCCACAAATTTTTTACAGTATAAATCCTACCTAGCAGCTTTCTTATAAATCTATTATTTCAAAAATCCTCTTACTTTGTGAAATTAATTATTTAATTCATAGTTATTTTGATAATTTATAAATTGCTCTCCTATAGAATTAGCGAAATAGAAGTTAATACAGCTTAGCTCTGAGGTACGATCGATTTATAAATACGCTTTTTATGTCAGGTATGAACAGGGAATTGTCTATCAGTATGCGCAATGGGCAACATTTAATCTGGGGATACTACTCGAAATGAAGTTTGATATAACTTAATTGATAAAACATGCTTATATTTTGAAAAAGAGCGTGCAACATCTAGCTGGGTAGATCCGTGCAACACACGCATAATTAAAATAATCTTTGTAGGTAGATAACGGATCAGATGCACCACCACCGATGTGTAGTCCGATTTGTGCCAGCACCATAACTGTTTATCGCACACTGCACAAACTATTTTGGCATCACCATACTGTAAATCCTGGAATATAGTTTTCTACATTATGAAACAATGGCCGTTTTCTGGGATTTTATACGTCCGACAATGTATTACATTTACAATGCGTAAAATGTTAACGGAGACTTGTATTATCTCGCATCAAGACTCGACTAACACTGATACTAGATACACAAATTAGGGGGAGTGATTTTACTGCTTTTACTGAAGATATACCGTGGCTAAACGTTTTGCATAACGCGAGGCGAGTGCGGCCCATGTAAGAGACAAGTCCGACCACTCTACTTATTAGTCAAATCGTTATGTCTATGGACATACTATACACCAGGTTAGGTAACCTCGAAGAAGAAATGAGGAACGTTTTGTGGATCGGTTTAAATCGCAACATTTACATGCAGGAGTTAAAAAAGTGCCTATAAGTGATTTAGTGTAATTGGCATACTCCTTTTTTTTAAGTTTTAACGTGTTACGGGGTTCGTTTACTCTCAAGCTTAAGGTCTTCTTGGATCGAAATAATTTGGTTCGACACACAAATTTTTGGATGACACTGTATATTTGACAAAACAAATAAAATTCAAGATAATAAAAATACAATGAGTTACAATAAAAGTTAAATCTTAACATAGGTTACGATGATAATATATTGATGTTCGGTCTTAACCTCTATACCTAAACAATAAATTAAACTATTAATTATGATGTAATTCCGGAATATAAATTTGATTCTTGATGTCTAGGTTAGTAATGTTGGCCGGAAGGTTTGTGTCATGTGATAGGATTTCAAAAATAATAAAATATTAATTTGGGGCAAAAAAAGAAAACAATAAAATAAAATATACGACTTAGCTGGTAAATTTCTATGGGTGTCGGTGTATTGCGTTCAGGATGGTGATTTGAGCGCGTTACGCTGATGTCAAGGCGTGGTCCCCTTTCGAATTCAACGATCTGGATTTGGTCTCCCAATTTAAGTACTTCGTTCACCCTCTTGGTTTAACTCAAGCCAAAATAACGTAGTAGTAGGAGTAGTAATAGATGTAGTAGTAGTAGTAGATAGTAGTAGGTGACCTAAGATGACGTCATTAATAAAAGGAATGCCGGCTTGACGCTGCTGTTATAAAACCCTTTTCAGGAATATCGATGCAATGGACACAGAACTCCTGGCAGCCCCAGGTAAACGGGAAAAATAATGCACTCGATATTGGGAGTTTGTCGCGCGACGAAATCCCACAACGTGGTAACTAAATTGAAATTTGCACGGAGCAACTTGCACAGCGCGTCTAAGATGATCTGCGAAGCATATGCGTCTCTCTTGCTTAGCGAGAGGGCGGAAGTCGGAAAATACAACGTGAATCAAATAAGTCACTGACAACTTAACAACGCGGAATAATTTTACACAAAAGAAAATGTTTTAATGAATGAAACTTAAACTAATAATTGAAGAATGAAAAGCAAATTTAACTGACAATGAATTACTAATTAATTTGGAAATAAAGAACGAAAATGAGACATTAAATTTTGCTATCACGGTAAGATGCGTTGTGACGAGCAAGGAGTTCGAAACTTCACTGCTAGATGGCGTTGCAGGGTCTACTTCTTAATTAAATGAAATAAAAATCTTTAAATAAAATCTATAAATGAAGCGATCGCAATCCAACGGCAACAAACGAAGGAAGCTAATCAAATTGGAATACTATAACACAACTGTAAAAGAAAACTACCGATTTCATTTCGCCAGCAAGACTTATCACCGTTTAACGCCGCTTCCTTCCGCCTGTTCTATTTTTCACCGCCATAAAGTCGTCGTACGGAACACCAGCCGGTAGCTACTACTACGACTACACATGGAAAACCCGAGCACCGAAAGAGAGATACGGGAAGATATAGCGCTCCCCGCCTATTCTAGATATATGCAAACCCCTTTCTTGTAATTTACAGGAATAAACATTAACAGTACTAAAGGCAATAAAATAAATCAGGCTGCGACTTCGCGAGCGCAACGCTACACATGAGGAAGGGCGAATCCAACCAACCGACGGAACAACCAACCAGCCAGGCAACTAAACTTGGAGTCGCTACTCTGCTCCGATAGATCCCACAGTACGGCATATATTTCGGTATTATTTTAGTCGCGTTCCGTTCTCCGGGCGTCCTTAATGGATATTCTATTATTATTGCTTTTAAGAATATAAACAAACAGGAGTGGAAGAGCGGCAAAATCCAGTGGGAGGGGCCCTTCGGGGACGCGGAGGAGGTGAGTCCTGATTAGGAAGGGGTGTAAGAAAGGGTATTTCCGGGGATTATTCGGGTATTATACGTGGCAATTAACGACGGAGAGATAGTGCCTCGGTGGATTAGAATAAATTTTAGTATTAATTGGATTTAAATTTTGACTTAGCGATTCCTGATTCGCGCTCGAAGAATAGGTAAGTGAGGCTCAGGTGCTTTAAAAGCGATCTTTAGTGTATGGCCGGCTGCCTATTTTTCCCAAATGTACGCAAAAAATTTAACAAGGAATCCTGGTTTCTTAACCCAGTCCTTCGAAACGAATTATAGTTTATCTGTAAAGAAGCCTTTCCGATCTTTTTTTTAAGTTAGGGTGGACACCTATAGTCCAAGCACTTGAGCTAGGTGCTCATTGTACCGTCCTTATTAAATCTCTTATTTCCACTTGCGCAGCTTGGTGTTCTCTATAAAGCCCAGTATCTTGCCCAGTTGATATTTGAGAACCCTCCAGGGCTCCAATACCTTCAATTCCTCACATGTGCAAATTACATGTAAACTTGTTTCCCCCTGTAGTTTGCTTCTTCTGTCCTATGATTCGCTTACTCGACTTGCGTTGTATAGATGCTTTTCCAGGGGACAGCATCCAGTTACCAGCCCAGTAATGGTTTTAGTTTCTTCCTTGCTGCATCTGAGTAGGATATCAGAGATTTTAGCATCCCCATCCCATGTTAGCGCTTTAGTATGGAGTTGTACTTTCTTTATCTTACCAGGTCCAAATCTCCCTTTTAGCAGAGTCCTTAGTAATCCCATATACGGGCTCTAGACCTATGAAGTGTCTTTTAGAGCCCTCCTTGGCTATTCGTCAGCTATTATATCGCCCTTTAAGGTATAAATGCCCCAGCACCCAAATCAGAGACACTGTGCAGTCTCGTACCATGGTTTACAGACTCTAACTAGTTTTGACCTAGTTACAGGATTCTAAATTGCTTTGATAGCAGCCTGGCTATCAGTCATTATACTTATTTTCCTTCTTATATAGCCCCCCTTTGCAATCATTTCTGCGCAGGCTGCAAGGGTGAATACCTTTGCCTGGAAGACCGTTGCATGCTTGCCCAGGCTTATTAATATCCTTTGATTAGGGTTCGGTCCAGTTTTTTTTTCTTCGGGAACAATTTTTCCCATTAACACGAAAAAAAAAGGATTCTCTAGTAAAATTAGCAGTATTTTTTAAGCAGTTCTGTAAAAATAAAGTTTAAAATATGACATAAATAAGGCTGTACTATTGAAAACACAAAAGAAGAAATATTTCATCAAGTGTTGCCTCTGGTGGTAACATTTCGCATCACCAAAGAATTCCGACAGGGTTCCTCAACTGGCAGGGTTGCAAAGACAATCACATTGTAGCGATAAATAGTGCAGAAATGGTGCACAGCATTAAGCAAAACATGACCTTCTGACCTAATCCAATAAGGGAACAGCTAGTGCCAATAATCTGATAAAAGTACTTGGTGTAACATTCGCATGTATTACTAGTTGAATTAATCGAGATGCTTTTATAAGGGCACCTATTGCGGTACGTGTCAAACAATTTAACAGAAGGTACCGTAACCGTACATATCTCAAAATGTATAGTATATGGATTTGCTGCAGAAGCGTGCTGTAATGTATTGTAGTCTTCGATTTTGCCGTAATCTGGTCCAAATAGCATGCACTCAAAGTTATAGTTTCCATATCGGAGGACCTACCAGATAATCCTTCAGTTGATTATGGCGTGGAACATTTTAGGATCAAGGTGTTGGGGTTGGTCTACAAAAGTTTAAGAAAAGTGCAAGTTCTAGTGTGTACGTCAATTTACATAAGGCAAGAATCGAATCTATACTATGACCTAAAGACGTTGTAACTTATTGTTGATGCAGTTGTGATGTGTAGCTGTTTTGCGTATGTCAAACGATAACAAAATGTGAATAGCTTTACACAATCGATGATCATTTTTCTTTCATTTACACTAAACTTAAATTGGTAGCCCAATTACTTCAGTTCAAAGCTGTCCCGATGAAATGAATGGATGATTTAGAGTGATGTAAGTCAATCCGTTTTTTCACTTTCAATATAAACTGATATATCGAATTTTTCAAAATGTTGATAAGTCATTTTCACAAACAAATATTTAAAAATGAAATTAACGTTTAATGTTAATAACAACTAGAATGTCAACATAGTTTTGTTTTCAGGAAGAATATGATTACGTAGAGACGAACCTTCTAGACATGTCCAAGGCGTTCGACTCAGTATGTCCTAAGATACTTTTAGCAAAAGTAGAATATTATGGCTTAAGAGAAACGATCCTTAGCTTGCTAAAATCTTACATTAGTGATAGGCGCCAAGTAACTCTTTGGAATAACCGATTCTCCAACATTCGTGAAATAAAGTACGGAGTACCACAGGGATCCATTCTTGGACCGTTACTATTCTTAATATTTATGAATGACTTGCCTGCTAGTGTCCAGGATACCAAACTATGTATATATATGCTGACGACACATCTCTGCTTGTACGGGCACCTACTATCCTGGAAACAGCAACAAAATCGGAGGAAGTAGTTAAAGAAGCTTGCGGATGGTTCGCTGCAAATAGGTTGAAAGTTAACAAAGACAAAACCCAAAACCTACTGCTAACCTCAAATTACGTGACTCTACCTCTAATTCCAATGTCAAGTTTCTTGGTTTAACGTTAAACACGAAATTAAAATGGAGTGGACACATTGATAGTTGGCCGCTCGACTCTCGTCGGCTCTGTATGCATTAGGACGGCTAAGGCGCATATCGACGCATGAAACTGTTAAAACGGCTTACTTCGCCAATTTCCATTCGCTCCTACATTTTGGCGTCATCTTCTGGGGTGTATCGTGCGAGGCCTCGAGGATATTTATTCTTCAGAAGAACGCTGTCAGATCTCTCTGTAACTTGGATTACAATGAAAGCTGTAGAACCTATTTCAAGCAAGAAGGTATACTTACCCTGGCGTCCGTATAAATCTTGGAGGCCGTCAGCTACGTTCACAGCAATACCCCAAATACAAGTTTTTTCCAAACGGGTACAAGCATCACCACACGACCCGTAATCGAGAGCAGTTTAGACTACCATACCTAAGGCTTAAATGTGCGAGGGATTCTGTCAGCCTCAATGGTCCTAAATTCTACAACCTACTTCCAACCGAGGTAAAGTCACTTCCCATTCAAACTTTCAAAACCAAAGTTAGAAGAATCTTGTGCGAGATGGAATGTCATTCCATCCATCAATTCGTGGCAAAATTGTGCGTTAATGTCGCAAGCTAGCGAATATTAACAGTTTGTCTTCTTATTACTATGATTGTCTTTTACATACTATGTGTTGCCTTTATTTATATTATATATGTATTTTTCTCTCTTTTTCCTACCATTGACAATATTTGTAATGTTTTGATTGCAAATACATGAATATTGTTATTATTATTATTGTTAGCTTTTGTTTCATAGCTTGCTGTGATTTAAAGTAATAAAGTTTAAATAAATCGCCTAGAAAACCAATATCATTCATGGTGTGTTATATTTTTGAAAAGAGAATTTAACATGCTATCTTTTTAGATTAAAATATACAGAATGTTGCGTTAAAGAGAAATAGGTCAGGTCCGATAACATTTTTTACTTGACCCAGTATACTTATTCTGAAAACGAAAGATTATTCAACAATCATTATAAAGCAACTTTTGTATAAAATCTGTATCTCTTTTAACTAAGAGTATATGGGGTAATTTTAAAATTTACAATTTTATGATTTTCTCCCATATCTCTTAAGCAAGCGAAAATTTTCAAATTTTGATTTTACCATTTTAAGTTTGATCTAGAAAGAGCACATGCCACCTATATTACTCTTTTGATAGCACTAACAATTGCGGAGATATTCTATAAAAGTGTCGAAAATGGGACACCTGTACATCGACGGATTTAGAAAAAAATCTCGATCCAATGCAGCAATGTACCGAGCATAAAAAAACAAAGTTGACTATCCCAAACAGTTGAAGATGACGTTTTAAATTTTATATTCATCAACCTTTATTTGGTACTATACTCGTACTCATGAAAATCACAACCTAAATAACGAAGTTACAACTTGGGGCGTTGATTGTGTGATACTCTGAATAAGCTCAAAACGTTTTCTAAGAGTGTCAAAAAAACCGAGAGCAGCTAGGAAGTTACGTAAAAGAATTTCACAAACACCACTAAAAACACCACTAAAACAACCAGGACGAGTCATGAGAAGAACTTGGATGTCAGAGACCCCTTTGCCAAGTGTTAGCAAGCCTAAAATGAACCCATTACTTTGATCAACCAATCACAAAATCAGTACAGATTAGTGCAGAGTAGAATGATATTAGAATCGTTGGTATAATTAATGGATAAAGGAAATGGGAGACTAAATCCAAAAAGCCAAGAGGCTGCAATGTTTCCGAAGATTTCTGGTTAGACGGCTCTAACAAAAAGAATAGTTTAGCGATTAAGGGAAG
The DNA here is from genome assembly GCA_004143645.1 of Protaetia brevitarsis. Classification (NCBI taxonomy): domain Eukaryota; kingdom Metazoa; phylum Arthropoda; class Insecta; order Coleoptera; family Scarabaeidae; genus Protaetia; species Protaetia brevitarsis. Next base: position 3,527 of record RXPK01001860.1, on the reverse strand, counting down.
TATTGTTTATCCTTCGAAAACGGACGATTTAGCAGTTGTTCTTACACTAATCGATTCAGGAATCCATCAAGTTGCAATGAAATCTGTGATATACACTGACCTGTGTTCTCTCTTTGGAGGAACATAAATACGAAAGCCAACGCGAAAATTTAATATTTTTCTCAAGACAACTAGGTTAGTTTTGCTAAACTTGTTTAAGTGATGTATCTGCTTCACTTCGCAAATTTATTTTTAGAATTAGAGCGTAGATATATAGATAATTATATTTTAAAGAGCCACAAGCAAAAAACATGAGTGGTTTGAGTGGGCAAATCAAGTAATTAACAAATTATTTAAAAAAAAATAATTCAAAAAACGTAATATTATCAGAAACAGAAAAATTTAAATAAGAAGAGTTAAATATTAGGCTACAGTACAAAAACAGGTAAATATATCTGTTTAGAACAGAATTATATACATTTGTTTTGTCCTAACTCGACTCCGTAGTTTAGTTTTGTTACGTCCCCATATTTAGATTTAAGTTGTTTCAGTTCTAAGAAGTTAATAGTGAAGACATCTTTCCTTTTTTCTATTATTTCTTTATTCTAACAGACACCCTCTTCATTTTGTAATTTACGACCACTAGAGTTCCTCTGTACACCACACGCAATCACTTTTGTAACCCCACCAAGGGAAAATGGTCAGTGTAACAAGGGACTACTAGTTCAAAACCATATTATAATAAGCAGTTCTGTTCCAACATTTCAAGCGACAATACATCTGTAAATATCTTACTATGTAAATATATGAAATTACAAAAAAAAGGGTTTTGTGTGTTTTGTTATTTTAAACACATCAATGTAGAAGTGATAAATCCAGCACCAACGCATTCACAAAACTCTACAATATCTCTTAGCAGCAAACTCAGAGACTACATCTTAAAGTAATCACCCATTTCATAAGGTTCCAAATTAAATAGCAAATTAAAGGTTTCTATCTATCTGAATAATTTTAAATATGATTTTATTTTTGCCGGATGTCTTCGAATTTCCATTCACATCAATTTTATACATACCTGAGGACGAAGCTGAAGATGGGAAACCACGCGCACAGTTATAAATATAAAGCTAGGGCGCGATACCGCCGGCTACGAATATATAGCAATTAGAAAACTCGCATAACGACCGCTTCGGAAAGCTTAACAGTGTCTATATATCTTGTCCTTAAGAACATATTTCCACGGGTAAGGAGGGGAGAGGGGGTAGAAGGAGGAAGCGGCTGGTACGCGGGAAATCCTTCGGTTCTCTCCTTCTTAGATTTCGCATCAGCGGAAAATTAACTACCACCTACATAAACACATATAAATTTGGTGTATATATATATATATATATAAGCGAACGTGTGTATTGCGCGTCTCTTGCTGTTTTTCCGGCGACGCCGTGAATCGAAATCGATGCGAAGACAACAACGGAACATAACGGACGATAAACATATCGTTGGTGGTAGCGGTTTGAGGGAATGTAGCCGAAATTGGGGGACATCTAGCGGTATTATCTCTTACTAATTTAGTTTCTGAATTGTTTCAATTTGGTCGAAATTGGATGCGGAGATTTGGGAGGAAAGAAGGGACTGGTCGTTTTATTGTTATTTTCAACCCAAAATTTGCCGAAAAGACAAAGATATGGAGGAAATTCGTTTATTTATTTATATATGTATAAATATAGCAAGGGACGTATATTTGTGCGGATTACTTTTGCTATCTTCGTGGGAAAATATTTTGCAGATGCCAAATTGATAAGACTCTAGATTTTCTTCTTATTTAAGAGAATATACTATTCAACCACGGTGGTAAAGGAGCTTCATTTCGACGACGCATTTTCGGTAGCTCCTGTTTCATCTTTGATAGCTTTGACAGTACTGATCCAATGGCGTTGAAATTGCTGTCATTTTCTTCAATGGAGTTTTCTGAAAATGATTATATTTGGTCTTCATTTTATTTCTAGGAAAAATTATTTTAAATGATAATAGGGAACATCGCAAATTGTAAATCGGGGCCCATTGGCCTCCTTGTTATTCAAGAATATTCTCTGTTCTTCTGCTGCTTCTTCACCTTAGGGGATACATTTTGACTTTGTAATCCAGTCCAAATTTCGTTTATCCAAAGTAACTGTTAAATGGTAAGAGATAGAAAAAGAGTTTTAATGGTCGACCTGCACCGTTTATGCCCTTTTTATTGGTGTAGGTATTTATATACAGGGTGTTACAATAAGCACAGGATATGTTGAGTTTATTTGATCGATTTTCAGAAATTTCTTATAATCGGACTGTTTGTCATCCAATACTGTATAGAGGGGTGAATTAAATAATTATATAAGCTGCTACAAAATAAATAGCACCTTTTATTCTATCATAGATGGAACTGTTAAATTACAATTTAGTATAGAGATTAGTTGAGCAACATATAACAAATTTCGAGTTCATAAATTCGATTAGCTATTTTGAGAGCTTATATTCGTTGAGTGTTTGATGGCATAATCTAAACTTATTTCATATTTGCACCTGCCCCTTTTCTTTAAATCACATATTGCAGGGATATACTATTCTGACACTTTTTTAATGAAAAGCTGAATAATTACAGATACTACACGAGGCTGCATATTCTATATGTATTCCATAACCATTGAAATGTTCCTACTTTAATTAAATATTTTTTCTGATTATTAATAATAATAACAAAAGTATAACAAATTGGTCAGCTCTCAGCTATTATTTTGTTTGCACCCATGGAATGACTTCAGCGATGCCCTAAGACCCGCCTAGGAGTAAGAGAAAGCCATGGAAAATCAGGAATACTCTGAGAGCAGAACCTGAAAAACAGCTCCAAGCCCTGTAACCGGCAGCCAGCAAACTATCGTTATTATCCTTCTGGATTTGGAAGAGGCAGTCTCCACGTCCTTTCGGTTTTGATAGTTCTCGATCCTTTGTAGATGATGATGGCGGTTTCTGTATCTATCTTTTCTTAGCCGTTCTAAAAGCAAACAAAACAACAATATCCAACAATCTATTGAATCTGTTCTAATGGTTAACAATAACTTAAGCCTAATTATTCTAACCAATAGTACTTAAATTAAGGATTTATTTTTTAAATATGTCTGTATACATTCTAACTATACTAATAGCTATAATTTAACACCAATTCTGACCTCTAAGGGATATGAAATATTCATTTATAAATACGTACTCTACTATATCTCTAAATATCGTGCCTATCGTAACCTATCTAATTCTTTAGCATCATTACTAGAAAAAAACCCCACCATTCGACTCGTTATCTCTAATATTTATTTCACATTGCGGCCAATTTAACCTCTTAGCTAATACCCTAACTTCCGTACGCGATCGCCACTCATCAATGAGTGAAAATTTAAATAAAACATGCCCTATTATATCTACCCTACCACATTCACAATGCGAGTCATTAACCCTCCCAGTTTCACATAAATTTGAGTTAAGATCACCGTGACCTGTTATTAACTTCTCAAACTAAC